>JANSTT010020464.1:0-47228 GCA_026745375.1 Platyura marginata | reverse complement strand
TCGGGAGCAAAATAAAAACAAAATATCGATTTGAGTATAACTCGACTTATACTCTTTCAGATATATTCAAAAGAAATAATGATATGAATGTTGATGAAAACGAAAATAGTGTGACAAAGATTAATTGGTGTGAGTGATGATCTTTTAAATAAGAGAAACACTTATAATAAGTTTCTGGTATTCAACTGGTTCAAATGGTGGTGCTTCTCTGGAAATCTCTCTGGTAGATTTGAAGGACAAATTGGAAAATAAAGTTTATGTAAATGAACATTTTGTGGGCAGGACAAGGAGTAAGATAAATTTGTAAAACTAGTAGGATTCAACAATTATCAAAATATAAATATCTTGTCTAACTGAGTATCCAGCTCTCAGGTTTAATAGATTTGCAAGAGAGAGAAATCCAGTCGAAAAAGTGAACGAAATGTTATACAAAGAGGTGTCTTTCACAGAGAAATTAAAAGAAATTAAAATCAAAAAAGACGATAGAAATAAAATTTAAATCAACATTTACCGCTAGAAATTGAATTATCAACAGAAATCAACTGTTCAATTTAGTCTGGTACCACTGATGAAGGCAAAAATGATCGTCTATACATTTTTTGATTTGTTACATAGAAGAGTTCTCTTTTTTTAAAAACGATAAGTGACATTATATGCAGGCATGCTTTTTTGTATTAAACAATTTGCTACATACATGACTTTGTCAAAAAAAAACAGTTAGATATTTAAATAAACAAACAAAATGACCTGACTCATCTCAATTTATTTATTTTTGAATCCTCAAAACTTGTAATCCCTTTAGAAATAAACAAAAGCTTACCACACAATAAAATAATATTATATATGTAGGTACATGCATATAATACATACATATCCGTAAATAAGTCGAAACAACAATTAACTTTTTGGTTTTGAATAAACAGCAACGCTGGCTGACTAATGATTACGCATTCACGTGACTATTCTTAGATCAAGTCGACCACCTTATAGCTATCAAATCTATATCATACACTAAATTGCCAATGATGTTTGTCATCAAAAAATTCTTGCCTGCAATGATGTAGAAAGAAAAATTTCACGCATTTGACTTGGCCGATTACTGGCAGACTAAAATGTTAAACTTTAACCTCAAGTCATCCTCACATGGCGCAGTTTATACTTATTTTGTATTCTTTATACTACAACATAATATATACCATCTGGTTGATCTATTTAAATTAATTTTCTATAAATATGTTTTACTAGTTGGCCTTTAGTTAGATCATCGATGAATCTTATTGAGGAAGTTTTTTTTCTTCTAAATGAGATTAGTATAGTTTAAATGGATGACGCATTGATTTTGAAATTCTTATAGTAAATATTGGTGTCGTATTAAGCTGTTTGGGTAAATTGAGCTACATTAATTTCAATTTTCTGTCCTATCAAAAAATCATAATCACACTCAATTAATGATTATTGAAAGCATAATCATAACCAACACGCGTGCGGTTATAAAAAAAAAATAAACGCACGAATACTAACCGCATCATACACACACACACCTTTTCTAAATGAACACTTAAAATGAATGTTCTAAAATCCAAAATTTGAGGGAGGCCATTTTTATTTATTTTGTTTAAAACTATTTTTATTATTCTCAAAATTCAAAGGATTGCAACTTTGAAACAATATCTCATAATAAAAGGACCTTAAAGTAAAATCCAGCTGAAATGCATTAACATAAATGTAACAGCTTTAACCCATTATCGACTAATGGGTAGAATAATACCCAAAAATAGAGCAATCTTTAAAAAAATAATTTGGGGGTCATATAGTCTTGAAAGGTAGTTAGCGGGTCAAAGGTCAAGAAGTTTACAAAATCGGAGTAATTGCACGGAAATGGCTCTGGAAAATTGGGAAAAACTCGAAAAATCCTCTTGGTGCCTAATAGCCTTAGGTAAAAAAAACTATTTTATTCGAAAAACATTTAGGAATATATGTCATATCAGTGGCTCTGTATTGAGAAAAAAAATTTAAAAAAAATACCATGTCAATATAAATACCCTAAATAGTGTCTGTGTGAACACTGATTAAAAATTAATCTCAAATAATTAGTTGGCTTAAGGAGTTACACCTTCATTACATTGAATTACTCGGAATTACTTCCCTCAGTGGTAAGTTCTTGTAATATACAAAAAAAAAACTATTTTTTCCCCTATTGGAGTTTCTATTGATCGTTTTACAATGAATTTTCACACATTCATCAGTACAAAGTGGTCGGAGTAGTTTTCAAAGCCAAAAGTAAAATCCTAAAGTAGCCTTTTACAATACTCAAAAAAAAAATGGTTTAATTTCGTTTTAGTAACGAAAATCTACTCTTTGGAGCAGGATTTGGACGGAATTGTGCCTAATTTGTGGTTTTTGGTGCAAAAATATATTCAATTGATCGTTTTTATAACAAGAGAACAACGCCCAGAAAACAAATCACTGAACCAATAATCCAAATATCTATACGTGGAAATCTCTTTATTATATTAAATCATTTATATTATTGCATTTATAATATTTGTTGACGTTATTTTGTTTGTCTAGACTCGGCCAATAACTACAAAACGTCATCATACCAACAAGTAAAAATCTATTTTCAGCTACTTATTAAAATTTTATACACTAAACTAAATATGACCAATAGTCTAATAACTTTATAAGAGACTTTCCATACCGCTTCGACTATTTGACATCGGAAAAACAAGCCAATTAAATATATTTAATTATATTGTTAATTATAAAAATATGTGTTCATATAAATATTATTATTATAAATGCAATGCGATTAATGAATTCGATGATGCATATGTGTTTATTCGTGCGTTTACACCTGTGACAATTTTATTTGTGAACCGTGCCAAGTTAAATTGTCCTCAAATGACATGAATATGTTGATTATCAATAATTTATTTAATTTTGGTTTTTTTTGATTTGCATACAATGTGAATCTAAATTTAGCATGAATTGTTGTATGATTATCGTGTACCTAAGTATCTATGCATCTCTATATAACTAAAAACTCTCCTAATCTGAAATTTACATCATCAAACAAGTAATTACATCCTGAATGATGATTAATACGTCGTTTTCATTGTTTCTAACATTTTATGTTGTTGTAGATTGGTAGAGTACTCTCTAACAACCCAGATGACGACATTTCATTTCATTTTAGTTCTTATTTTGAATTCAAATTGATGTTGTAAACTTGCTTTAGCACATCGTTTGGTTAGTTGCATTCAAACGGCTTGCGCGATCGGATTAAGAGTAAAGTAAAATGCAGCAGTTTGGTTGCGTAATATATTTTTTTTTTTTATTTGAAAATAAAACTGAAATTGGCAAATACTAGAGTTTTATCTGTCAATTGTTCAATTATACAGCAAGTGCCTGGACTTTTTGTTGTTTTATATTTTTTTGTTATTTTTGACATTAAAGATGACTGGTAATATTCCTTCTACATATATGTTTATGTGATGATGCTAACAATTTTGGTGATCATTTTTCATTCCTATTGTCACATCTGTTTTTAATTTCCTTTTCATTGAGTGAAATTAACATGGAATACCGAAATTTCTTTTGTAAGTTTTTTTAACCATTAAATTACAATTTACTATAATTAGATAGCCTTTTTTAAGCATTTGACTTTTAAATGCAACATTACAATAGTTGTACAATCAACTTAATACAAGTAGCATTTTATTCTCATCAGTGGTACCAGATCGAGCAGAACAGTTAAATTTCTTTTCATCTATTTTCTAAGCATAATTTAGATTAATAATGAATTTATGAAATTACCGAATTATACAGCATTTGTTGAAAAGCAATACTTGTTATATGCGCCAAGTCTAACTATTTGCAGAAGTTTACACAATCATTACATACATATACATATCGTCCCTTCTAACGTGAACTATGAAAAGACTTATCATGTTTTTGAGTTATTAACATTTTCCTTATAAATCCAATGGCTTTAGTTTTAGTTGGATTTACACTGTGAAAAGTTCATTTTACTGAGAAATAAAGCGGGATATAAATACAAATTAAATTGCAGTAAAACTGACTGAAAAATAAACAATTTCGCAGAGAAAAAAATTGTTGTTCACCCCCGCTCATTTCACCCTTCACCTTGTTCGCCATCAGTTTTCAGGCTTTGTGTAAAGGGACTCTTAGGCAGTAAATTTTTCACAATGTAGATTAAGCTTTTTACATATCCTGTCAAAATTTCAGTAGTCTACGATTGAAAATGAAGAATTTTACAAGAAATCTGTCAAAAATGTCTAAAAACTAAAAATTTGGAGTCAAAAAGTAAACAAAAAAATAATCATTTTCAAAATAAAAAATTGTATAAAAAAAGTTAATTTTTAGCTTAAAGTAAAAAAACTTTACACTTAGATGACGTTGGAAGAGGCGATATATATCGATGGATTATTCCACGAATAAGTATTGCTACTTATCAATTAACGGATAACTCTAGCCACAAGTAAAAATAATAAATAAATTTAATTAGAATCATTAGTTATTGAAAACGGAGTTTTTTCGGGAATCTTGCACAAATCATTTGTCTCAGGTCGGGATCTTTTTTTTTATGGGAAAAATAAATATCAATTCTACTTATCAATAAAAATGGTTAAAAACTTACCCGATTCAATCATGGTGTTAAAAATTGTCTCCCTCTGGAAATGGTGGGCCCATAGTAAAATGTAAATATTTCGTTACAATTGGGAACATCGTTTATCTCCCCCGGTTTATTTAACACTGTCATCCTAAAATAAATTTTTGTAATAAGATTTTTTTTTCAAAATTAAAATTACACTAAAAATTAAAAAAATTAATTAAAATGGCTTTCCCATTTTGATGGAAAAAAACAAAGGAGCCACTTTTTATTTGGAAAAAATTAAAAATAAATATTACGGAAATGCAATACAAAAACCTAAAAATATTGCGTAATTTATAATCTGTTAGAATCAATTAATTCGTTAAATTTATTTTCTTTTCTGATTTTCTTTTTTTCCGTTTTGTTTTCTTTTTTTTTTCTTCATAAAAATACACATCACAAAGTTTTCTTTTGCTCATAAGATGATGAGTCACAGCCAGTACAGCGGCACACAAGATGTATTTCTGAACATATGTTCTGTTTTATTATTTGGATAATGCTTGTTTGCATAATATTTTGAGAAGAGATGTGTATTATGTGTTCGGTAGAGTTGAAGTTGTAGTGTAAACCGAATTTTTTAATGGGAATACATTTCATATTAAATATTCGATAAATCATTTTATGTACGTAATTTTTATTAGTAATTATAATCATTAAAACGATTATGTTTAATATTTTTGAGTTTATTATTTAGGAAACTGGTTCTGTGATTGTTAGGCTATTTGCGGAGTTCTAAGGCCATTGTCGTTAAACAAAAAGTATATAAAACAACTTTTTTATTTAGGTTCTCATTTTTAAAAATACACTTCAATCTACTCTAATCAATTAATTTTAAAAATTCACATGAACAGTGAGAGTGGCTCAAGATACATTATTCCAAAATTTGATCAATACTCAACATATTTTCATTAGCGTAAACACATTCTAATTACTCTACATGTTCTACAACATTTTGAATAGACTTCTCTCAAAATAAATAGAAATTGACAGACAGCCATTCCACAGTTACGGATGTGACATTTTTGATGTATTTTCTGTGCTATTATTTTCTTTAAAATTTTATTCATAATATTGTTACGAATGTAACATTTCTAGCCCATTTGTTTTATGATTTTTTCATTGTTAACATTGCGAGTGTAACATAATGATAATAATAAGATATTGACGAATGGAACCTTTTTATACCCGTACGATGGTAATCAAAAGGTATTGTAACTTTGGTACGAAGTTTGTAACGTCCCTTAATACTCATCGTTAAAAATTGAAATAAGCTTTCCGTCCGTCTGTCTGTGATTAAGATTCCGGCTAAACGGTTGAAGCTAGAAAGCTGAAATTTTGACAGTTTATCTTATGGCCCTAGAGTAAGATCTCTATTCTACAGTGTGGAACCAATTTTCATCATTTACTCGAAAGATAGTCGGAATGTAGAAAAAATGAATATGACAACAATGATAGAGAATACAAAAATGAAAATTTTATTCATAAACCAAAAAGTTCCACAGCCTACTTTTATGGCGCTGCAATCAATTTTATGTCATTTCTAGGGTTTTTCATCATATAATTGATAAAATTACGGAAAAAATGTATATGACAAAAATGATAGTGAATAAAAAAATGAAGATTTCAATTAACCTTTGTAAAAAGACCAAAAAGTTCCACGATCTATGCAATCAATTTAATGTCATTTCTATTTCTAGGGTTTTTAATCATTTGCAATTGATTTACTCATTATACATAAATTTGTTGCACAAACAAAATAAAAACGTAAATAGTCGTAGATATTAAACAACTATTCATACGGGTATTTTATAATCGGCGTAGCCAATTATTCCTTCTTTACTGGTTTTGGTCATGTTAAGAATCGTTATAGTTATGTTGTATGTAAATCGCTCTTGATATGTAGAACCTATTGTAGTCCGATCAATAATATATATCCCACTATCATTTCTTAATCAATTTTCTCAATGAATTTTTTCTTTGTGTCGATAGATGTTACTGTGTTACTCAAGTAACAACACTACAATGAAATGTGAAGAGAACTTTTTCCGGTCCTTATTTCAATACAGTAAAAAATACAAATACAAATAAATATATAAATATTTAAATAATGTATTTATTCTAAAATTAAATAAATACCCATACAAGAAAATTAGAAACTAGCAAATTTTGTTCTAATTTTAAAAATATATAAAAACATTAAAATAAGTAAATAGTGAATAATGACGATTAATAAATTACCAAAAATAAAATCTGTAAAATAAGTCATTAACTATTCCGACATGCGATGCCAAGGATAGAAACCAAACCCAAGACGCCATAAAACCTTGAGATTAAAATTTCTTTTTTGTATTTTTTTGAAAATGTACTATATTGTTTAAAATTAAACACAGTGGAGGTAAGAATGTATATATTTTAAAAGAAAAGTTCGTCCGTGACCTATTTTCTGGATTGTAAAAATATGTGTCGCAGAAAATTGTGTTCCTCATTCTTTTCTAAATAAAAAAAGAAAAAAAAGAAAAAAAAAACTCAATAACAATTATAGTGGGTGATGATGGTTATGTGTCATAAATCGTTTGTTTTGGCACAAAATTTATGAATAAACACTAATTTTGTTTAGAAAGTAAAAAATAAAAAAAAACACTGCAGTTAAAAAAAAATCGCAACATTAAATGAAATCCATACCTACAGACATTTTTGACTCATTCACTAAGCCGATGGAAAGAATATTTCTGTCACTGTGTGAGGAGGACACAGTAAAATATAACAAATTTATTGCTCTAATTTTAATGATTTGTCAAACATATCAAATTTAATGGGCGACACTGTAGAGTATAATATTATATTTAAAATTTGTTGTCAGCATTTATTTTCCATATAAATGACAAGATATTCTGTGTGGTCATCCTACTTCCTGAATATACAAAATATTATAAACAATTTACCATCAACAAATATTATTAACGGTACTGATTAAAGAGTTTACTGTATTTTAAATCAATGTACGGTACTGTGTGCAAAAACCAACGATATGTACCATGTACCTATAGTTCAAGATTTACGTAGGTTTTTAAATAATGTAAAAACCACAATTGCAAAAAAAAAATTAAAATTAAAATGGCCGAGAATTTAGAAAAGGGTGATGCTTATATTTATTTATTATGAATACTGTCTAACTGTAATTTTGATGGCAAACTCTTAACTAACCACAACTATAGAATAGAAGAGTATCAATACTAACAGATGGGGACGCGTAGCAACTTTTTCGTCCGAAAAAAGTGGCGATTTAAACGAAAACAGGCAAACTATTAAAATATTTTATTATTAAATGTAGTTAATAAAAAATAGACATCAAAATACACGAGGGGTAAAAATCTTATTTTGGAATGTTGATTTTGATTGATTTGATTGAAGAGTGTGATTTTTTATGAATCACCTAACTACACTGCGACCTTTACTTAAGACATATTGTGTAGTACTTCAGTTACATTTATCTCAATTGATGTGATGATCTCTTTTTTTGTGAGAAAATGTAGCATTGGAAGTGTTCTTTTTACGGAAACCTTTCAAATGCTCGCTATTTCACCGCTATTTAACACTAAACGTACCAGGGTCAAATGACCACTTTTCTCCAACTTACTTTACGACTTTTTTTATAATATAATATGTTCTAAAATTATCTCTCTTTTCCATTGGTTTTTGCTGATAATGTACAGTAATCTGTGACCGGTTTTTTTAGCGGTTTTTTTAACCGTTTTTGGTAAAAATAGGTATATACAAAATGTTACGGTACGTTTAGTGTTAAGTAATGGTATTTTTTTGAAACAATGCCATTATCAGACTGTTTTTAAGTGCAATCCAATCACCCGGCCTCAGATTCAAATTAACCAGAGAAAAACATTTTCATGTTTTACCCCAGTTGGACTTGAATCTGCGGACCTCCCCGCTCCAAAATCAATCACTCAATCCACTGAGCCATTTGGTCGGTTCGAATGTTAGTGAAACCATTTTGTTTTTAATTAAACTCCATGTGGACAAAAATATGTCAATTCTGTCAAAACGATAATAATACACTAAAGTTAAGTCGACATAAATGAAAAATAATCCGCGACCAGGCAAACTTCTTAATCGAAATACCGTTTTGACGCTGTAATACATTTTATGTAATACCTAGGGCTATCAATCATTTACTCAACAAATATTTGAATTCCGGAAAAATTGAATATGACGAAAATGACAGAGAATAAAAAAATGAAAATATAATTAATACACCAAAAAGTTCCACGACTTACAGTTATGGCGCTGCAATCAATTTTATGTTATTTCTTCAATTTACTGAATATATATTTGTTGTACAGACAAAATTGACATGAACAAAGTTGTAGATAATAAATTAACTGAGTAACTTGGTTTTTTTTCATTTTCGTTATTTGTCTACCACGACGTTTATTTGTGAATGCAATAGTGTCCATCTACTTCTACTACATATACATTCTGCATGATTTGTTCTGTTCTTACTGCCCTTTTAGAACTAGTGAATGAAATGGTTTTTTGCTCTCCTGAAAAATTTTTGCAGATAGACCGTATTGAATATAAGTCCTCGTACAGGCAACATCCGCTTAACGCTGTTAATTCGTTCCTGGACAATAGAGCGCTAAGTGAAAATCAAATTTTAGACCAAAATGTATGAAAAACAAAATAATGCATTCCCATGCTACGAAACAGCGTTAAGCCGTTGTTGCCTGTATAAGGAAAGAAATTAATAAATAGTCTAGAAATTTCGAAAATGTATCTTTTAGGATCAGTGGGCAGCATTACAAAACTGCTCTCTATAAATCCATCAGTTATAATCTTCTTGTATTACAAATTATGCAATCGAAAACATAAATAAATTTTTTGAAAAACATTTAAATATTTAACGCCAATCCGTTTGACACAAAAAAGACAGTCACTTAGATTTGAATTTGACATTATTTTTGAACTACTGAAAGCCACATTTTGTTACACAAAGCAAATTGTTAACCCGAAAATAATTTATATTACATCGGCAATATGTATAAAATTGATATACACACAAAATACTGTCGTGTTTTTCTTTTCTATACTGTAAACATTTTGTGATGTGAATGGCGCTGAATTGGATTAAATTCGAATGAGTCCGACATGTAGTCTAAAAGCCACTAATTCATATATAGTGAATGAGTCATGGCATCAGTGTCCTCAAAATAGCTTGTATCGTTCATGCTAAGTTGAATTTGAAACTCGTTAAAACATAATATAAAACTTACACTGAATAAATCAAATTGTATGTATAAAACTCTTAATCTTAAATATTATATGAATTTTCAGCAAGTTAATGCCGGTTAAATAATGTGGCAAAGTATTACTAAATATTCATAGATAGATGTTAGTATAATATTATGAATGGAGAAAGTTTAGAAGAAAATAATCTTAATTGTGGGTAATAAATATTTTGAAAAAAAGCAAGATGCATTTTATCAGAAAAATGTGAAATAATTTTAATTAAATTCGACTGCACAGGTAAAATTTAATACATAATCGATTCGATTCACAAACTTGTTGTTGGCGTAAAATTGAATTTGACGTGAAATTCCTTCTGCCCGGTGTCAATTATTTGGAAACAATTCTACCACCCATCTATTATAGTTTTGTTTAGCTTTTTTAATAATTTTTTTTAATTTTAATGATTTTTGACTGATTAAAATAAGGCTTCAGCAATTTGTTGATAAATAAAAGAAAAAAAATCAAATCAATTGGATTTTTTTTTTTTTGTTATTTAAATCAGATTTTTTTGACTTAACACTAAACGTACCGACATTTTGTATATACCTATTTTTACCAAACGCGGTTAAAAGTTCGCTCACGGTACATAACTGTGGAGTACATAAGATTACTACCAAAAATAAAGGAAGAAGATAGATAGAGACGTTGAAAAATTAAGTACCTCTATGTATATTATAGGAAAAGTCGTAAACAGTAAGTTGAGGAAAAACGAAAAAAAAAATTTGTTTAAAAATGTTGATCAGAGTATAAAAAGCGGTCATTTGACCGCTCTGGTGCGTTAAGTGTTAAATCGTTATTCTAGAAGGATTATTATATATATAATTTAAAGCCAGGGGAGGCATCCCAGATATTATTTTTCCCGACTTCGGCGCCATCATATTAGTCTAAATAAAAGTTTTCAAATTTTTATCTCGACCTAAAATATTTTTTGACCCGGAGAGGGTTCAAAGGGGTGGTAAGAGTTCCATACTTATGAAACATTCTACATTATTGTCGAATTCTTTACTGTTTTCTAGTTATAAACATATTTAGCTCGCACTAAAGTTCACTGAGATAGAAAATATGTAATAGCTCCCGAGTCCCGAACCAAGAATATACTATAATTTCATTCGTAAAGAGGAATCTCCTCTCTATGCGTTTCTAATATTCCTTTATATTATTTATTTTTGTTGGAGCAAAATCATTATCCAGTGGTCATCTGCTTAGCATAACTCTGTTTACACCACATATAATATTTTCTTTAATAAATTTTAATTTTAACAGGAAAACTCTCACTATTTTTAATTCATAAAATTTTATAGCTTTTCTAGCTAAAGTAAATATTATTTTTTTTATGATTTTGATTTTAATATTTAATTATGCAAAAGCAAATCGCTTTCATGTAACAACAATAAAAGAAACGCCAGTAATTAATTTGCTTAGAACTTTTTTCTTCTTCTTTTTTTTTTTTTTGTAAACATTCACAAAAGCTATGTATTCCCAAGTACTATATAACCATTAACCCATTAATTACGTTATTTCGGCTTATCCTGGTGTACAATCATGACTCCAAGCATTTAAATACGTATGAATGTTCTCTTGGCTCAGTGGCATAGACTATTTTTACGCACTTTATGACTTTCTAAACAAACATGTAGGCATAATAAGTATACACATCGGATAATATTAAAAATAAAATAACGATTTCAATTAAGACGTTTAGGTAGCCAAAAAGTATTTAGTATTTTTTTTATTTTTTTTAAACACCAAACGATATTTCTGTATGTTTTACTGTACTCCGGTACAATGTAAGTATAAGTTATAGTTAATAAGTATAAGTATTTCGCACAATTTTTCTAAGAACACATTTGTAATGGTTCTCGAGAGGCATTTCTGAAGTGTGGTTGTCTTGTCTATCAGAATCGGTCATTGCCCCTCATCGCTGCAAATGTTCATTAAAATGTAAAAAAAAAACAGTTGCTTAGTAGTAAGTATTTTTCTCACAGAGTTCTATTTATGCAGAGAAGTGCGGTGGTTAACATTAAAGAGTTAAATTTGTAGCTTTAACTTAAATTATCTAAAAATCCAAAATATGTTTAGAACATAACGAAAATGATTTGCCGAATTTTTAGCGACGAGTTATAAATTTTATCCAATCATCGTCCAACTATTTAAAATATTTAACTATTGAAACACGATAACTCCAACACGGCATGAGCGAGACTTCAAATTTTTTATTGAGACAGGCGTGTTTTTAACTTTTTATCTACATTTAAATTTAATAAAAATTACTGGTTGGATTAGGGTTAAATGGTTTTTCATCACCAAACATTTTTTTTTAGAATAGTATTCTCTATAGATTTTGTCGTAAGAATCAAGCTAATACTTAGTCGCCTAAGGTAAAAACATAGGTTTGTTTACTTATAAGTCCATACTCATACTCCATTATAGAAAACTAGCTCTAAATATCGAGTTCCGTCACAGTTTTGACGGAACAGATTATGATGATCCAATAACTTAAACATTTTACAATGACGTCAAACAAATTTATTTGATACCTAACAAAAATATCACAGTTTCTCAACATTTTCAAAAATACATTGCAGAGTTAACATATCGTTTAATACTACACTAATTTCGAAACGAACTTAAAACACAGGAACTTACTGATTTATCAATCATCACATTTACCCACTATCACTACACTATACTACCGACGAAAATATCAAAAAAAACATTTTTTTTTTAAACAGCTGGACTAATATTTCAAAATTACCCAAATTCATTCAAAATGCTATCAGTCTATCTGTCGCGGATTACCTCCATTTTTTTTTTTTTTTTAACAGTCTACCGACGCGTCATGCATTTTGGCTTTTTCATGTAGTGGCAGTGAACACCAATTTATCATAAATTTTAAATGACTTTTTACAACAAAAAAAAAAAAAAGTTAAAAAAAATTCATTCAAAATACAAACAGTATTACTCATCAACAATCTAAAACCAATAAATAACATTCTAAATTCAGACATTTTTTGTTTTTATTTTGTTTTTTTCGGTGAAAATGTACAAAAGCGAACGAAAATAAACACTTTTTTTTTAAAAAAGATACAACCGCCCGCCGATGCCGCCACATAACCGAAAATAACCGAACTATTATAATTTAAACAATAATAATTGGATGCTGACAAAAATTTTACACATTATGCGTCTTGAAATGTTTGTGTATAACAAGATGCGCAAGCGCATACTCACACTCCATAATGATCGTGACGATGACGAATAATCCTAGTAGAAAAACTCATTTCCGTTTCGACTTGACCACGGAAAATTTATATTTTCATCGTCAGTGCGTTAGTAAATTTTTAATCGTTGAGACGGATCAATGTAGCCATTTTGGCTCCCTACCCTACCATCAGTTGCAGCTTAACAAAAAAACAAAAAAAAAATATCATCAATTTTGAAAATTCAAAATTAATAAAATTTCAAAGTGTAGTAGAACAAAGAAAAGAAAAAAGGGAGGCACAGATGAATGTGATATTTAAAATACACAGATTGTGATTAAAATGGACCAAGTGCCGCGTGCAGTTTCCTAATTATTTCTAATTGATTTAAGTTAAACAATTTTGGCAACAGTTTAAATGTTTCAATCTTGGTGACAGGTCCTTGGTTTTTATTTTATAACTATTGTCTTGTTTTTGTTAAGTTTTCTTTTATTAAAAAAAATTTTATTTTTGTATTATCCTCAAAAATAAGTAGTATTTTAAAAAAATGTGTGACAGTACCACTGCGTTTTTGGCAAGCACCAGAGATAGTCTTAGGGATAGTCTTCGCTGTTGCTGGATTATATACAGTATGGATAAGTTTTTAGTTATCAATTATTTTTATATTCGAACATTTTTAATTTTACCTTATTAGTGATTTGTTTAAAACAAACAAAAATTACTTTAAATTGTTCACTCTGACAATAATTGCTATTAATTAAAAATGCTCTATCTGATTCAACAATTTCGGTTTTTTTTTTGTCTGTTTTCAATCAGTTGTATAATGTGGCGCCGGATAACGTCTCGATATATATTGTGATATAATGGAAAATCTTTAGAGTTGTTAGTTCTGTATTTTCTTAAAATATAAATATTCCGTCAATCGCTAAATTACTCAGGCACATCTTTAGCGCATATAGTTATTTTCACATATAATATTTTATTATACATATGTACATAACTACAAGAAAAATAAAAACTTTTTATTGAATATAATTTTTGTACTTTGTTTGAGTGTAGGCAAATAAAATTTATGTTCTCATTACTCATATCTCGTATATGTATGTATTATGTTTGATAGCTTATAATAATTTAAATTAATTAATCTCATATATGTAAATCTTTAGTTACTCTTTTCTTTCTCAATATTTGTATTTAACTATTTCCCGTTATTTCAAGTGTGTGCCGCAGAGTGCTAAACTAGATCATGACTATTCAGTGTTAAATTTTGACATTTAATTTATTAATGTAACTCGAAACTCTAGAGACAACATAAAAGATAAGAATATTATTCATACAGGTAGCCCTCCTACTACAACACGATTCCTATCTAACATGATAAAAAAATTATTAAGGAAATTCTCATGTAACACGATATACTACAGCACGGTTTCACTATAACATAATAAGAAAATTGCAAAAATTCTCGTATAACACGGTAATTCTATAATAGTCTCATACAACACGGTATTATGTTTTCACCTATCTACCGTGTTATAGGAGGGATATCTGTAATTTATAAAGTAGAATATATTTCAGTATTCAAACATACACCTTTAAAATACGACTTAAATTATTTCAATATAACGCCTTTCTGACAGAAACCCAAGTTCTACACTATATATATATATATACAGTGGTGTGCATAAAGATAGGTGTAAGGCATATTTTGTATAAAAAAATAGAAATTCAGTAATTTCTCCTAATTGCTAGAATTGATATCTAAGAAATCTATGTATCCAATTATTTATATTTTTTAAATGCTTATATTATTTGAAAATATAGAAAGGAAATAAGGGCAGTTGCCGAATTTAAGGATATTGTCTATTGTGTAAAATAATAGGTGCGAAAAATTAAATGCTATGAAATGCCTCTTTATGCACAGAACTGTATGTATATGGACAGTGTCATGTATGAAATTTTCACAAATTCACAAGCAATCCCCCCCCCTCACTTTGTATGTTGATATCAATTCAATGATTTTTAAATATTCTTAAGATCAACCAAATGTTACAATAGAAATTCTTTACATTTTTCAGCAAACAGTCAAGGCAATGAAAGACTAACAATTACGGAAACAAAATCTTGTGGACAACCAATAGATGCATCGATACCAGCCGACAGTGTCGATAGTGAATCGTCGCTTGATTTAGATTCTATGCATCAGTGGCTTGATCCACATTTAAGACCTGTGACACCAGATCCAAATAGTCAATTTTCCCAACAAATATTCGAACAACATAAAAATCTTGCCAATGAATATCTCAAAGTATGTATTGACATGAATTTTGGATTTTTTTTAAATGCACCAAATTCAATTGGGATGTTAAAAATAAATATTTTAATTTTAGGTACAAACACAAAGAGCCTATGCAACCAAACACAAAGAAAAATTATTGGCTACAATGGATCCAGAACAAAGGCGAGAACGACTAGATATAGCCAAAAAACTTGAAGAAAGGGTTTGTCTTTCATAATTTCTTATCTTATTTAATTATTTTATCAATTTATTTTGTACATTTTTAAGGAAGCGCTCATTCAATTGGAAGCAAGTTTAAAACGACAACTTCAACTGATAAGATCAGGTGCACGAGCACAACGTTCAGACAATTAAACGAAAATTAATGCATATCAAGACCAACATAGAAGACCAATGATGCCTAACTAATTTGATGACCGCCATATTGGATTGGACGAAAGGCTAGAGAACATTTTTCGTGTATGAATATTTATGAATGCCAAACAGATGAAGTATTTACCTACTATTTTATGTAAATAATTCTGGAAGCACCACATTTATTTTATTGTGATGTAGATTAAAGTAATATGTTCAACTACTCCGTTAAATGAATCCGGCACGTAGAATTCCGTCATATTTTCGTAAGGATTTCGTATTTTTGTTTTTCGACTTATTTTTACAGTTTACATTCCTTTATTTTTGTTCGTTTAATTTAAACTAAAAATTTCGAAATGTACTGTTTTTTAAACTATTGTTTTATCTTAATTTATTCATGGAGGAACGTAAAATATAAAAAATACTACTCACCAAAGAACTCCAATTACGCTGAATTTGAATTTTTCGAGAATTGAATTCAAATGACCAGAACCTAACTTTGTTGCTGCAAGCCAAGTTAATGTCCATGACATTTCTAGAAACAAATGAATATCATCAAATCTAGATAAATCATTGATGATTAAAAGTAATATTACAGATGCTGTGATCCACCAAATATATTCTGGTGACACGTTAGAAATACTACTCACCTAGCAAATTTGTTGTCTGACTTATTTGTACTGAAACAGCTTCAAAATGAAGATTTAGAATAATATCATAAATAGTTAGAAATAATACTTACCAAATAACTGGGGTTTTTTTTTTTTTGGTTGAATTAGAGATGTCGCCAGAATAATTGAAATATTACGATCGCAAAGATTAGCATATTCTAAAACCATCAACTTTGTAAACTCTACGAGCAGTTGTAGTTCGTTGAATTAGCGAGGTCGTCAGAATAATTTAAATATCACGAGGATTAGCAAATCCCATTAAATTATCAACTTTACGAACTCTGCGAGCCGTCATTGTAATGTGATTACGACATATTATAGAACATGGTGGAGACATTTTTAAGCTAAATGTGCTGTGCGCAATATTGTATATTATATTTTTTCCAGTATGAAGAAGGACCACTTACAATCAGACTTCAGTTCTGAAATAAAAAAAAAATTGCCAATTAAACTCTAAATTGTATGGGATTCGATTATAAGAATCTTTTTCACATATTATTCGATAATAAAATAAATTTTGGTACAATTTAACGTGTATGGATATTATCTATAGTCCTTAAATATTTATAAATTCGACACAATCGCAAAGAGAAATATTTATTTTTAAGATTTAGTTACATACATAATTTAAATTAGTTTTTTTGGGGCGTCAAAATTAGGTATTTATATCTAACCATTTTTTCTATATTTATCAATAACCTATTATACAAGAAATCTGTTAATTGTGTGTAAATTTTACTTAACTGTTATTTTATATTTTATGTATTTATAATTGTAATGCTTTTAGTTTGTAAAAAATGATTTTTGTATATAATTTGCCTAATAGATTTAAATAAAAACATTTAAAAATGTTAATTTTTTTTTGCTACTCAAGCTCTACACTCGCAAGGAAGACATTTGCCATTCAAGAACTTTTCGGAACAGGTAGATATTACGTTCATTTTTCTCTAATCCGAATAAATTGCGAGTAAATAATTAAAAACTACAAATTACATAAAATTAATTCCAGCGCCACAATGGTAGGTTGTGTAACTTTTTTGTCTATGAATGTTTATTTTTCTATTCTCTATAATTGTTGTCATAGTATTTATTTTTTCTTCATTTCGACTATCTTTCGAGAAAATTATAAAAATGAGGTTCACACCGTACCACAGTCTCCCCTATATTTTGTCCGATTTGCGCCAAAAAACAATAGAGATCTTTCTCTAGGACTATAAATTGTCAAAATTTTAGCTTTCTAGCTTTAGCCATTTAGCCGGAATCTTGATCACAGACAGACGGACATGAATATTTCGACTTAGAATTTCACGAGAAAGTCAATGGTGTTGAAATTTGATGAGTATTAAGAGCCATTACAAAATCCGTACCAAAGTTATAATACCTACCCTCTGATTAACATCATACGGGTATATAAAAACTATTTTATTAGTTGAGGAAATCTAAAAATGCATCCACTTTACACCTATAGAAAGTATGTCTATATGCATATAGTATATATATACCTATACAATGTTCGTATATACCTATAATTTCTCGCTCTATATATCTATCCGATATGCCCATATTATTACTATTCTAACCACACAAATCTGTGCTACTCCTGTTCCATTGTGCCTGACATAAAACTCGTTTAATATCCATATATGTAGCTGTACGTACATATAACTATTAACTATACAACCTCAAATGCATTATTTTATTAACCAGAAAATTCTTCTACTCTTTGGTGTAAATCGATAATCACTTTTATGTTCATTATTTCATTATTATTAATGTGGAAAGCCATGAATAATAAAATCGATTAAAATAAAATATAATATGTTAAATATCAAAGATCCAGCCAGTCAGTCAGTATTTTCCTCTATAAAATAAAATCGCCAAAGAAGTGGTTGTTTGATAACCACACCAGAATAACTCTTATCATTATTATACCTACACGATAAACAAAGGGCGGAGTTTTTATAATAAAAATAGATACGCCCAACTCTTATGTATAAAGTCACGCCCTACTACTGACACTTGTTGCACATATATATATATATATATATAGACTGGAAATGAGAACTTTTGCCACGACATTTCTTCCATAAATAACGAACCAGATGGACATTTTAACAGGTATAGGTAGGAGGAGGTGTAGAAGTTTCTACATGGAATGATATTGGAATTATTGATAATGAAAATGGAAAACTGTGATGAATGGAGGTAAAATTGAAAAAAAATATTATTTATTATCAGATATCAGTATATAGGCGTATGGATTAGTCTTGTTTTGCTGCTATTAGAATGGTGCAGCATGTTCAACGAAGTCTGCAATTATACGACCGACACCAGAAAGCTCCTTAATATAGTAAATAATAAAAGAGGTAATGATCCTGGTAAACGGACAAAATCTCCTCTGACAGAATTCTCCTTCTCCAAGAAGTATTTTGTCCGCTATAAAGAAAATAATCATGATGATCAATGATCCTGACAAATGTGTTAATAATTCTGAAATTCCTGATTCTAGAATTGTGAACGTTTCAATTTTGTATAATCAGAAGAAACATTTCATTCAATTCGATATGCTTCCTTGACCTCCATATTTTTCAATCCTTGAATAGAATAATTCGAAACCGTTTTTGTCGAATATAATTTTAGTCGAGGAAGTAAATCTTGGAAAATGGACCCAAGTAATTCCTAGTGAATTTCGTGTAATTTTGGTATAACTCCGAGTAATTCAGTATAATTCCATTAGTCACACAATTCCTTGAGACAAATTACAGTAGCCAGGTAGGTGCAAATGAACAAAGTGAGAAAAAAAAACTACTCTTAAATAGATCTCAATTCCATTCATACGCCTTCTACTAATCTTTAATATTTAATAGTTAAACCAAATTCATGCTTCAGAAAATTAAATAATACCCACATATGAAGAGACATTTGAACCTGACTGCAGTACTTCTAATCAAACGCAACTCGACCAAATAAAAGAACTTATCATGTTCAGTTCATCTATTCTATAGTCTATACAAATATAAAAAAAACAACAACAAAAAGTTAGTATACTTATTACTATGAATAATATGTATAGAAACATCCCATATAAACCTATACAACAACATGTGTTACCTTTTCCATCCACCTCTTTGCAATGTTGCGTTATGTTTTTAATGTTGTTTAGCTGAATGCATATTATGCATTTCATAAAACATCACCATACACATTGTGTTTTGCGGTTTCCAACCAAATATATATCTATATATATGCATATATGTATATACAGAATGCCCCATAACATAAATACTGTTCCCATTTCAGTTCTATCAAATTGTTCTATATTGAGCAAAAAGGAGAAAGGTATATGAGGAGCATTTTTTATAAGTACCCAAATACAACAAAAATATTTATCTACTGCTATTGAAAACTTATAATTACACTCTGTGCGTATTTTACCGGAAAATTTATAATACGCAAGAAGCGTGTAATTAATGGGGTTTTAATAGTTTAAAAAAACTAAATTCTTTTTATAAAAAGAGAGTGAGAGAGAGAGTTGTAAAATGTTTCATAATCATAGAACCAAATGTACGATTGAAAACAAAAACTCATCAACTAAATTCCTAGGAATTATAAATAGGTCGAAAAGTGTCGAATCAAAACAATTTTTCTCTAATCTCTACCAAAACGTCATTTATGAAAATTAGCTTACCTTTACATTTTTCTGCATTTTCTAGCCAATTCATAAGGACTGCGCCAGTTGGATAAAAATATAAAACTGGACCAGCACGGAAATGATGTTTTTATTGGAACGGACACTTATATTTTGACTGTATATTAACGCCGAGCACTCTATCAAAACGATCTGCAGCTGGACTTTAACTGAAGCAAATCAGTATTATCGTATGTTCAGAAATTTTGGCGGGTTATCTAGAACAAACAAAATTTACTGTTCTTAATTCATTGCAATTAGATTTTTAAATGTTTTTTAAAAGTCATAAATTTTATCAGCAATTTACGGGAAAAGTGAGTAAATTTTTTTCATCAGTTCGACGTTCCCCATTGCATTCGGTTCATATAGTTGCATACATTCATCATCACGCCATTTGTTGTTCCACGACGGACTATATGTCATCCACAAAAAGTCGTTATTTGCCAAAGCTTTCAGTTCTAACCATTCTTTTCTTGCACCTCAAGCGCTTTGCGTGCAATGTCATCCCTAGGATGTCAAAGTGTATATTCATTCCATTTTCTTCGACAAATCTGAGCATCAATTTTCTCTATATTTGTTATTCTCCATAGTTCTAACCCTGTTTGACCACCTCATTATACGCCATAAGCACCTGTTCACGAATACCTGGAGTGTTGATATTATGGTGCTTTTACTTTTCAGGTCTAGCAGCCGTATAGTAGAATCGACAGACAGTTACTTCGGAAAATTCTCAATTTTAGGTTTCTAAAGATTTGTTCCAGACATTTCTTAGACATTTCCATATACGTTTCTGGTTTTCTGGATTCGGCTCGACAAACATTCCATTTCGTACAGTCATTTATAATGAAAAACTCTCGCATCTCTATTCAATGTACAACAAACATTTTCCTCTGCTTTTAGCGTCTGTTCAATAAACTATTTGGTATTCTATCTGCGTTCATTAGGTACTATTATCACATCTATGGAAGCATACAAGCTATCCAATCCATTTAGTATTTATAATCATATTTTGACCTAAACATTACAATTGAAAACCAGCTACGAACTAATACTAAGCCATTTGCCCCCCCCCCCCACAATATCAACATAAAAATTTAATTTAATTTAAATGTAAAATTCTGATAGATAATTCATGTCTATATTTATTCAATAACATAAATGGCCCATGTTGGTCAAATCTTTATCAATATGTATAATATTTAATCCATCACTGAAAAAACATTGTTTAAAAAAAAACTGATTACAAACTGCATTTATCAATCATAATAGGATTAAATGACAACAACTGGTTGAGTATTTATTTTATGCGATATGTTTTTAATCGATATGGTTTTTATTTATATTTTAAACTTTGTAATATCCTGACTAAATATTTATTTGTAAGTATAAATATGAAATATCGACATTTTGTAATGGGATGGAGGTCCAACAATTATTTTGCTTCCTAACTGTATGAAATAATAAAAGGGGAGCTTTGGTTTCATGTAGAAATTTTTTAAATTTTGTTCGCGTTTTTTCATATTTTCTCCACGAATTGGAAATTTTGCAACAAAAAAATGCAATACAAACTTTGGTCACTCGGTTTGCCCGCTCGTTGGCACGATAATTTTAGAAAACGCTGGGCTAGAAGCTTGAATTTTTTTGTTGATCGGTTCAAATATGTCTAGAGCAGCGGGGATTGTAAATGGGCAAAAACACCACATCTCTTTGACAACCTCCCAAACAAATTTATTGTAATACTAAACAACAAAATTTTATAAACGAAAAAGTTTTTATTTATTGTTGTGCATATGAAGGTGTAACAGATTATAGGCACTTATAACCCTTATATGACCCCACCATACTAAATTACAATAAAATGGAAATTTTCTCAGAATCCTTATATAAAATTGAGAAAAATTGTAGATTCAAAAAAAGTTTTCATTTTTTGTGTTGCATAAAAGGAGGTTTCCATTTTTTATCCACCGTTAACCCTTATAGGACCCATCATACTCTAAATTACTATAAAATAGCCATTTTCTCACAATTCTTACATGAAATTTAAAAGAGATGAGGGAGGAGTTAATGGTGAGGGAATGCTTAGGTTACTTAGCAGCTTTTATTTTATTGTTCGGTTGGCAATAAAGGACATCAATTTGGTAAAAATATATTTTGAAAAGAAAATTGCAAGTAGTAGACCGGCGACAGAAAATAAAAACTATTCAGAAGATTTACAATTGTACACACACAAAAAAAAGAGTTCTTAACTGTAAAAACTATTTTTTGTATTTTACAGAATACAAATTTAATTCTTTTGTGCTAATATCCGCAAGTACATATTTGTATGAATTACCAAATCGATTCATGGATAACTTGAAAATCGTGAGAAATAAACGATATAACGAAGTCCAGATGGATCTTCAATATTTGCAATTTTTATGTTTCTTAAGAAGAAAAGGAATCATCCAAATCTTTATAAAAGAGTGCGTGCCGTGATATATATGCAATTATATTGATTGTTATTGAATTTTTGTAAAATGTTAATATAGGTATACTACACTCAAAAAAAAAAAAAAAAAATTTACCAAAAATATGATAAAATGTAATACATTGTATTGTGATCCATTCATAAAGTTCGCACAAATGTTATTCAATATAAAAATTGCATTTCAATGACTTTTCGCTTTTCATCAGAAAAGAACACCCAGCGAAAAACAAACGCATACAAAGGCTCTTTAACCTTATATTTTAAAACTTATTTGTAAATTACACGATGTTACCAACCAAATGGCTCTGTTTCGGGTTTAAGACAGACTGGATATGAAACATAAAGTGTTTTTCTCTGGTATGTTGATTTGAATCTGAACCCCGAGTGGTTGAATTGAACCTAAAAAAGTCTATAAAAATGAAATTATCACAAAATGGCAATGCTTAAAAAATGGCGGTGAAATAGCGATCATTTGTAAGGTTTCCGTAAAAAGAAACACTTCAAGTGCTGAATTTTTCCACAAAAGAGTTCGTCATGTCAATTGAGATAAATATTCATAATTCATAAATAAGATAAATGAAAACAAAAGATGAGAATAGATGTTTGAAGAACGTCGATATATTACTCTTAAAAGAACCACTTATACTTAGAATAAAATAGAGGTCCTTTGTGTACAACCTGGTTTGAAGTTTAAGTTCCTTCTCCAAATGTTCATGTAGACAGCACTCACAAAGAAAGTCTTCGGCAGTCTCCTCTCTCTAAACAGCACTTTACGCATTAGGGGTCATTGGCTCTGTCCATAATTAATATAAGATTGTTGATCTTGCAATACCAGTCAGTACTCCTATAACGAGACAAATTTGCACCCTACTAATAGTTAGTAGATCCCTATTGGTTGATTGCCAATGCCAACAAATAATTTTGACATATATATTTAAGTCATCGTCGACATCTTCTCAATTCTAAGAATTACAAAACGTACCATAAAATTCAAACAACTATTACAGTATAGCTGCATATGACTGGAAGCATCTAATTGATTGAGTCTTTAAAAAAAAATTGTTGGTTAGCCACAATTTTTATTTAGGTTATAGGTATATGTGGTTTCCCAAGTGGTAGTAGTAGCCCACAAAATTAATTTCAAATTAACACATCTACCGTTGCCATCCACAAAAATGTGTCATCTTGTTAGAAATACCACAAAATCAGAAAACCACTATGTAAGATTTCTAAAACCCCAAATAGCCGCTAGAAACCAAAATACAAAATAGAACAATACAGGATTGATCATCGTCATCATCAGTCATCCTTATCCTCGACATTATCATCATCATCAATATCATCATAATCATCATCATCGTTATTATCTATCTATCTGTCGTGACCTCCTCTTCTATGGCTTTTGTATACTTCATTTTGACGTCCACCTCTTTAACATTAATATTGTCCGTATTGTCTGTTGCACACAATTTATATAGACTTTGTGTGAGTTGCGTGTTACTTTATTGTATGTATTATTTTATGCTGTGCCGTTGTTGTATTTCCCATTTGATTCGATACTCATGCTGGCCCACAATCCATTCAGCTGAAACAGTCACTGTTGTGAACGGTTCGTGTATACACCTGTTGTGTATGCGGTATGGTTTTGAATGCCCTCTGGTGTTTTTGTTGTCAATATTCAGAGACGATAATCTGTGTGTGTATATATTTAAGAAAACGAGATAAATTTACAAAAAATATTTGAGAATGATGTAATAATACTCTCGGTCTGTTTATTTGATTAAGAAGTGCCGCGCGAATCGCGATAAGTTCCAAGAATTTATGTTATGTACCTACTTAAATGACTTTTGTTGTTGTTATTGTGTGTATTATTATTTTATGTCCATAAAATGCCGCGAAATTAATTCAAATTGCTTTAGAAGAAATTTTGAGAGGGAAATCGAAATTAATCTGGAAAACATTTTTTATTCAGTATGCCGTTTAGCATAAAGTGTTCTGCGCAGATTATTTACAATTTTATAATTAATTGATAAAAAATAAACAGTGACCAGTGAATACATGCTGAAACATGTTAGTAAACTTAGCGTAATCGTAAAAGTAGTAGTGTTGTGTGGTATTATGGTAAATTGTAATCATCATCGTCATAAACATTAAAAAACGCACACAAAATGAAATTAGTCACTGTACAATTTACGTGTAGAAAATTTTTGTTGCTTTTATTACTGATAAATCAACTTGATGATGAATGAATTATCTGTGGGGAATCCCCATTTTATATTACATATTATATATGACAATGTGAATCAGATTATTTTATGAAGAAATCAGTTTTGTGCTAATTGGTGTTAATTTACTGGCAAATATTATTAAAACATAACCAAAACAACATTTATATAAAAAGTATAAAAAAACAACATTCAAAATAGCTCCGAAAAATTCCTCACGAATGCATTTGCCTACGGGTGCAACGGCTGTCTATCACAGTGGAACAACAACATCACCATCGGGTTCAGCTGATTGGGGTTTTTCCTCATACAAGGGGGGCATGTTAGAGCCCCCCAGTAGTAGTTCCAGTTCACCGCCTGGAACACAGGATCTCTGGTGGACCGAACGTTTAGTATTAGAAGCTCAACAGGAATTTCCTGGTGAACTAGGTATGCAAACAAAAAATAATGTGGAAACATTAAATACCCACTTTTTTTTTATTTTTTGTTAAATTTATCACAGAACCAAATTTGACATTGCTGTAATCTTTAAATCTACATTTACTGACTATAGGTAAATGAATTACCAATAATGTCTTTCTTTTAAGAATTTTCTACATTGCAACAACAAATTTTAGAATTTATCATAACCTACTAATTAAATCAAAAGACAATCGTCCATTTGTCAATTAAATCGGAAATGGTCTTCTCTAATCTAATTATTTATCTAATAAGACTTTGTGTAAATGCGTATTGAAACTTAAACCAATCAATCTCTATTGATCAAGGTATAGGTGAGGCTGTGGTACAGTGTGACTAAAAAGTTCCACGACTTACCGTTATAGCGCTGCAATCAATTTTATAATATTTTTTATCATTTACTCGAAAAATATTGATAAGGACAAAGTCTTAGATAATCATAATACATATATAAATACTCATACGGGTATATTATAATTGACGTAGCCAATTCTTCTTTACTGGTTATAAAATGTCGAACTGCAAAAGAATATGAAATTAGTTTTTACTCGTATTATCGATTTTCGAATATATTTTTGTTCGTTTGGAAATTCTAATTAAGTTAATTAGATATGCTTAATGCTGTTATATGTATATAGGTAATAGTTGTGGTTTTCTTCCTTTTTTCAATATGAAAATAATTGAATAATTATATACATTTAAATATTATTATACACAAAGACAAGGGCCTAGGGTTATTAGGTAAAATCTCTGAAACTTAATTAACGATAAAAAAAATTAAAAATGACAACAATATATTCGGGAATCGTAATTTTTGAAAATTATTGCAACATCGTTATCATCTATAAAAAATCATCTCCGAAATAAATTGTATGCGCCTTTTCTGTTAAAAATTGTGTTCAGAACAAATATCAGCAAACCTCAGTGAACCTGGCCAATTTTTAAAGTCAGCCCTGAACATTACCATAATTTAAATTTATCGTATCCTTTTCAGACGAAGATCTTTATCCAAGTAATTCTTTAAACGTATATATTATAAATTTATCAAAAAATTTAGGTTTGTTAACCAAAAATAAATAAATCAATTGCTCCAATTTAACATCTTTGTGCTATATATACAGGGTGGATAAAAATTTTCTGGCCATTTTAAAGTATTTAATTTGAAAAAATAGATTGTAGAATACGAATTAATTTGTACTTTTTTAACTCCTAAAATTTTCGCACTTCGAACACTTCCTAATTACTGATCGACTCCCATTTTTCTTGAAGCCGTTGAATTAACGTTTCCCGATTTGTTGGTTTTGGGTGCAACAAACACTGTTTCTTGAAGAATAGCCAATTAATTATTGATTGTGTCAGAAGGTCAGAAGAGTTGCCCGGCCAATCTTTCCACACCACTTTTAAAAGTCCTTTGGCTATACCAACTTTCATTTGCGGTGTGTTATCGTAATGTTCTTTTCCGTCAACATTGGTTTCACTGGCCTGATATATGGATGTCGACCCCAGTCGCTCATTATACCAATTAATTTAAGTATCCATGTTAATAATTGTAGATAGTTAATAAGAAAATTAATAAAGCTGGTCAGAAATTTTTAATCCTTAAATTAAATAATAAATTAATGTTTATCTTCTAATTAAATTAAAAATGTATTGTTAGAGATAAATTTCCCTATATGTAATGGCCGGCCCCTATCCATATTAATTATAATCATTATCAATAATTATAATAACCGTTCGGTTCCAACGACGAACATGGTCAGAAGTGCTTAAGATCAAATTTTTTAAAAAAGGTACAAATAAATTTACAATAACAAGAACATCACTGAAATGCACATTAACACAAACATCAAACAATCGAACAACAATTATAATTGTAAGCTGGAACATAAGATGAAGGAACAAGGAACTCACATACACAAGAAGGAAAAAAGGATAAAATACAACATACATAACATTTAATAAGAAGCACGTGCCACCAATTCCTACGTCCTATCCCATAGTTTTAAGATTTGAAACTACAGTAGACTCTCGGTTATATTTATACTTAGTTATATTGACTTTCGAATATATTTACCCCAAAATTTTTTTATGAAAATTTTAAGTTATATTTACCGAACAAATTTTTCATTCCGTTATGTATATTTACACTAAGCGGATTTCGATACCTTACTCTCAGTTATATTTACTAGCCAAAAGTTTTCACCCAGTCATATTTACAACACACACATACTAGTATAAAATACATTTGGAAATCCAGGACTCGGTATATCAAAATGTTATTGTTGCTCTGCATCATTAAGAAATTTTGCCATTTTATGATGAGTTTTTAAATGGTCAGCTATTGTTTTCGTGAGTAACAGACAAATAGTCTTAGCCTGCTCCATCAGCTTCCTGCAATTTTTTATCAATAAGCTCTCTATTACCACACCATCCTATAGTATTCTAGATATGTTTCCATATTTATTTCACATGTTCATGTCCAATGACCAGCTCACAGGATCTGGTTCGAAAATTAAATTCCTTAGTTTTAAGTGTTGTAGTACCCTGTTGAGCTAGGGGTATTGCACCAATCTAACTAGATCTTTGGTATTACCTTATAATGTAAATTATTTTGTTTTTTATTTCATTTTGCCTTTAAATTTAATTTAAAAAAAATTAATTTAGTCTGGAATATGTAAACAAAAAAAAATTATAATTTCAATATTTTGAAGATCGTTTGGCTAAACTGACATTTGGTAGAATTGTATGTGGTTGAATGAAATAATTCAGTATAAAATCAATTTCGAGTCTATTATTAAATATGTTTTTGTTGCTAGGATGTCTGTTCACATCCACAATTTAAATTCTAATACGATTAATCACAATCAACTTCTCTAAATAAAAAAACAAACATGAACGGACCTTATTAAATTGTTATTCTTTTTTAGCATCGGCTGAAAAAAACACGTTTTATTAACTTACTCATTACTCTTGACTTATTAAATGACCCGATTTTATTTATTTATTTTTTTTTGCATAATATGGTTTCATGTCATTTCGGCAAAGAGAGGAAAAAAGAACCAAAAAATATTCGCCCGCAAAATTTCAATCTCTGTTCGATGATACCATTGCTGATACATGAAACCAAATTTGATATTATATTGGCTTCAACGAAACATTCACACGCGTCCTGTTTCCAATATTATGTGTGTTTAAGGTTTAAGCCAATCAGTTTTTTTTTTTTTTTTTGTTTGTTTTTTTATTACTTATTCAATTTTGTTTTTTTTTTCTCTTATACTTACAGTTCGAACCGGTAGCCCATATTTCTTATGTTCCGCCTTACCTAACCACTGGAGGTCAAACAAAACACTTCCTGTAGCCTTTAAAGTTGTTTCCTTGGCAGATGTGGGCGATGGAACAATAGTTACGATAAAAGCGGGCAACGATGAAAATTGGTGCGCGGAACTTAGAAATTGTTCAGCTGTGATGAAAAACCAAGTTGCTAAATTCAACGACTTAAGATTTGTTGGACGAAGTGGAAGAGGTAAGTACAATATTTTTTTTTTTCTTTAACTTATTCTTTATCGCTCTATTGTCCATATGACATGACCATAATGTTGATTATTATTATATGTATTACATGTTTTGTTACACACAAAAAACAAAAAAAAAGAAGAAAGAATGATGAAAAAATTTGAATGCCTTTAGCTGTACACGCGTCCAACTTTTTTAAACAGCACTCGTTGCATTTGAACAGACACGCAATCTATACACTTAGATGTGTAATTATTTGCTGTATTTATATAAATTGTATATATCTTTGGGGCAGACAATTGCAAAAATTATGATCTCCAAATGACAGATCGATGGTAATTCATTAAGTCAATTTCATTACAATTATCCGTTTTTTATCCTAATTATAGAAATATCAAAAGCTACAAAAAAGTATAATCAACATTACTTTAAACTAATTACAGCAGAGTTCACTGTTAATTTTAATTATGGGGTATATTTTTTGTAATAAAATACGTGCATTGAATGTTCTCAACAAAAACTGAAAGAAAACATTAAATTTAATCGAGAGACTTAACCCTTTGGACTAGAGAACATTTTTTTTGTTAAGCATACCAGCAACACGAGTACTTTTTGTGAAGGCACCACACGTTAAGAAAGTGAAGGAGGTTTAAGAAGGAAACTTTTCACTTTTCTTTTAGAAATGATTAGCTAAAATTTTTTTTGTTGAAATGGAGTGCACTACTTTTTACTTTACTACATAAGTTCGACATTTATTTATAGAACAATTTTGTTATCTGCGAAAAAATATTCTAGGTATGAAAATACAAACATACTGAAAAGTGTAGAGATGCTGGTTAACAATATACAAAGTTGCGTGTGTTCCTAAACCAAACCACCACAAACATTATTATATATTGTGAAACACTCTGCCTATCTGTCAATTTGGTATGTTTGAAATGTGTGCTTATAATTAATCGTTCAGATAAAAACGTTTGTTAATTAGTAAAATAAATCTTGGATGTCATCATTGATAGAAAAAAAAATTTATCAAAGTAGAAAGTCAACCAAAAATGTCTAATTATAATAAAGTTACACACTTTATCACACTTCTATTATATATACAATAAAATGAACCGCCATTATATTATACTTAATACTCTCTTTATATTTGTCTATTAACTCGATTACCTGAGCTATTGTGATCCCGCAATTTTTCAAAATATTTCATTTTTTTTTTTTTTTATTATTCATTGCTACACCGTTTTATGCGTGTATACTACGACAGATCTTAATATGCTTAATATGAATAGCACTTGAAGACGATGATGAAGAATGCGCGCGTACATAATCTCAGAATTAAGTTCCATTATGCTTTTTTTTTTTTAATAGACACCTCTCTCGCTGGAAGAAAAATTGATGTAATATTAATTTTATTTTTATTTAAATACAATGTAAAATGAATGAAGAACTAATGCACCCAACTAAATGAATAGTCGACTATTAAAAATCGCGTAAAATGATTGATTTATGACAGAAAGAAGACGAAGGATATTTATTGTATTTCATCATCCTGCATTATAATGGTTTTCTATTGATGATGATGATAGTATATATGGTGGCGATGTATGTCGGCACAAAAAGATCATCTCTCAGGGGATCTCTTCAAATTGATTTTAATGTGTGAACATTTAGTTTAAAATATTATTTTATTTTCTTCATATCTACATACATATAATAAAATACATTATGTATATTATATATAGAAACAGTACGAGAACTTTCCATATACATGCATTTGTATATATATATATAGACAAACATACGTGAACAATATATCCATATAAGAATATTCTTAGCACCGGAATTGTTTTTTAATTATAATTGGAAGTAAATTATCAGTAGCCAACCACAAAAGCCACAAAGTATAAGTTAAAAATTCTCATAATTAATTTTATGAAGGAAATCGAAAGTCTGGAATCGTTTAAAACAAATGCACCAATGTTAATTTAACTATAATACAATTTAAATTTTGTAAGTAATAGTCTGGTATGGCGATAAAAATTATTGTTCGAATAGATAATATATGTAATACTCACCAGTTGTCAATCATTGGAAAAGAGCTGTAGTCAGTATTCATTTATTACAAAAATTAAGGATCTTGAATTTATAGTTAATACTTGATTCGTAGGAATAATGTATAATAACAATATATAGGGCATCCCGTTAAGAAGCTCAAAATCACATATGACGGATTGGCATTTTTGGGATCGGTTTTTAAGTAATTATTGAACGAAAAACAAGTTTTTGAAAAATGTCTTTTAATCTGTAGGTGTGACAGGTAAGTATTATAAAGATAAAATCCGCAATTCAACTTAAAAATAAATGAAAAAATATTTTTTTAAATCGAAAACCGAGCAAAGTTTAAATCGCGATATTGTTTCCACACAAAAAAAAAATTAGTTTTCACTTTATTTTTAAACATTTTTTTCCATGTTTTGGACATTTTTAATCGTAAAACTGCAAAAAAAAAAAAAATTTGATAGTAAGTATAACTCACATTCATACACACAACGTAAGCGTTGAGCTATCGAGTTGAAATTTTGGCAGTAGCGTCAATTTGAGTCGTCAATTTGACCAACCGTTAACCCTTATAGGACCCCCATACAAAATATCGATAGATATCTATATAGGTACTTACATATCTATTGTATACATCAGTAGCGGGCTATATGAAAGCATTCTTAAGAAGTCTTTTATCGAATCTGTTGAAAATAAAATGACCTACTGGTGAAAAGTTTTGTAACGAATTGTGGAGGTCGTTCTATTTTCTAGCTCGCGAGGACTTCAAATTTAAAAATTTCTTCGATAATTCGCTACTGATATATACGATTATATAGAAACTATGCAACTTTTACTTAGCAGCCTTTTTTTCGTATTTTAACTATCGTTAGCACTATCTGAGAGAATAACCATCTTACGCGGGACACTCAGTGCTTAATAACAAATGAAAATATAGAAACCAAACTAAACATTCTGCAATTTATCCATGAAATTATTGAGCAAAATATTCCATCGATCCCATCGATCCTATGAACAAAGATCAATACATACTGCGTACGTAAAAATATTCTAAAGTTCCACCTATAACTAGATGAAAAATAAGTTCAAAATAAAGTGGTTATCACTCCATAAGAAACTATGACTAATCAACATAGATAAGATATGATAATAATAATCGCATTATCTAATTTCTATTGCAAATAGTAGATATAAAAAAAGCTATCAGATCCATAAGTATACAGTGCGAAACCAATTACTGACACGGTTACAATTACTTCAAAAATTCAGTTATATAATATAAACAATGGAACGTTGGATTGGAAAAATTGCAGTTGTTACTGGAGCAAGTTCCGGTATTGGAGCAGCTGTAGCAATTGATTTAGCTAATGCTGGTATAATTGTTGTTGGTTTAGCCAGACGCCCGGAACGCATAGACAAATTAAAGGAAAATATAGAAAAATCAGCGCAAGGAAAAATTCATGGATACAAATGTGATGTCACATGTGAAGAAGATATAAAACAGGCTTTTGCTTGGATTACAGAAAACTTTGACGGAATTGATGTTTTAATTAACAACTCTGGCGTCATCAGATTGGGATTCAATTTATTAGAGGATCAAGATACTGCTGCAATAAAGAAAATTATAGACACAAATGTAATGGGAGTAGTTTTATGTACTCGACAAGCATTTCAGTCAATGAAGAAAAGAAATGTTGATGGTCACGTTGTATTAATAAATAGTGTATTCGGTCATCAAGTGCCATCAATGACTAACGGATCTCTTCACATATATCCATCGACTAAATATGCCGTAACAGCAATGACTGAAGTTTTCAGACAAGAGTTCCAGATGTTGGAGACCAAAATTAAAATAACAGTGAGATAAATATACGATCGACTGTATCTGTGTAGGTTTTTATAATAAAAAATAACGTTTGCATAGAGTATTAGTCCTGGATGTACCGAAACAGAAATATTTCCAGTGGGAATAGTTGATAAAATGAAGGAATTTGGCATGGCTTTCCTTCAACCGGAAGATGTGTCTGAAGCAGTACTATACGTTTTAGGAACACCTTCACATGTTCAAGTAAATAAGTCTAATTTTATATCATTTGTGATAATAATTTTGTCTTCCTATTTTAGGTTCATGAAATAATAATTAAACCAATAGGCGAAAAAGTTTAAAATTTTCAAAAAGAATTATACAGGGTGTCCCGCCAGATGAGGGAAATCCTTTCAGTGTTCATGGGTTTGCTATCAATTTGAGCAAAAAATTGTACAGGAGGGAAGGGTCCAAAATTGACCATTGGTCAGGTGGAATGACTTTTTTCTTATTTAATTTTAGGTAGGTGTTTTAAGGAAATAATTGCCAAAACATACGAAATATTGAAAAAAATAAATAAGGATATTTTTAACTGAAATAATATTCTCTTAGGTTAATTATGGAAAATTTTGAGAAATAGAACTTTTCTTTAAGATTTCGTCATTTTTTTTGCATTTTTAAAGTTTATCGTTATTTTTTTCAAACAGTATGCCATGAATGAAGAATTATTGAACCGAAAATAAGAGAGGGGATATTCATCTTTAAATTAAATTAAAAACGTAGAAGTAACAAGCACAAACGTCCCTAAAACTGAAAATCATTCCACTTTCTCAACGGATAATTTTGGATCTCCCCCCTTTAGAACAATTTTTTGCACAAAATAATCTCAGGAAAAAGCCTTGAAAGGATTTCCTTCATTTGGCCGGACACCCTATATACTGATAGTATTGTAGACACTTTTGTAATGAAAAATTATTTCCAAATTTATTGCAATAAATACAAATGTCCTTAAAATAAAAAAAAGAACTTTAAACTAATACTAGGTTATTGCTTGGAAAAAAATGTCTCTTATATAACTACAAAGATATTATATAATCAGACACAACCTTATTTTATTTCTTATTACTATCGACTTATCATTCCAATAAATTGATAATTTAGTGAAAAACACTCAATCGTATTTAATTACAACAATTAATGGATCGTTGTATTGAAAAAGTTACATTTGTTACTGGAGCTAGTAGTTGAATTAGAGCCGAGATAGCCATAAATTTAACAAATGCTGGAATTATTGTTATTGGTTTGACTGACTAATTGTTTCAGGTTCACGAATTGATTATTAGACCATTGGGCGCAATATAAGATAAGACAGTGTTTATCTCTACTTATTAGCAATTATAATTATAAAAATTTTCGAAATTACATAAGCAATAAAATCTATGCAAGAATATTAATTTAACATAAGGAACCAATACTTTTAGGGTTCTAGGAGAATAAACGCCAAATTTATTAGTATACACACGTGTAAATTCCCGAACAATAACCCCTTGGAAAATGATCTACCTGTTTGGCATTCATTCTAGGACCGGACCCTATAACTTATATTTATATCTCCCTTTGTATAAAAAAATTATTGCGTTATAGGACTATTTGTGAAATTTAAAAAAAAAAACTTGATAATTTAAGTAGGTGTCAGATACTTAAGAAAAATACAGATAAAACATGTTACAAAGTCTTATCATACCAAAATAACATAAATAGAACCATCATAAAGCTAGACCTATTAGTATAGTTACGTAGCTTAAGCCAAAATAAACAGTACTACTGTATTTTAAATATTATCATTTAAATCATATAATAATGGAACGTTGGTTTGGAAAAGTTGCGGTTGTTACTGGAGCCAGTGCTGGTATTGGAGCAGCCATAGCTATCGATTTAGCAAATGCTGGAATGATTGTTATTGGTTTAGCCAGACGTCCGGAACGTGTAAAAGAATTAACAGAAAAATTAGATAAATCAGCTAAAGGAAAGATCCATGAATACAAATGTGACGTTACAAGTGAGAAAGATGTAAAGCAAGCATTTTCTTTGATTGAAATGATTTATGGCGGAGTTGACGTTCTTATCAATAATGCTGGTATTCTTAAGATGAATTTTAATTTGGTGAACGATCCAGATACGGCTACAATAAAACAGATCATTGACACTAATATAATGGGTGTGGTTTTATGTACTCGAGAAGCATTTCAATCAATGAAGAAAAGAAATGTTGACGGTCATGTTGTGATAATTAATAGTGTAGCCGGCCATCAAGTACCGGCGACATTTTTAAACCTATCATTGGGTATGTATAGTCCTTCCAAGTATGCCGTAACAGCAATGACCGAAGTTTTTCGACAAGAATTTCAGTTATTAGAAACCAAAATTAAAATTACTGTAAGATATTTATAGCAAAATTGGTTTTAAAAATGTTCTAATTTTCTAAATATCAATAGAGCATCAGTCCTGGTGCTACTGAAACGGAAATTGCTCCCGTAGAAGTTTTTAATAAAATAAAGGAAAGGGGTATGACGTTGCTTCAACCAGATGATATCTCTGAAGCAGTCTTATATGTTCTAGGTACACCACCGCATGTTCAAGTAATAAAATAATTTTCTTGTATTGAACATTGTAACTGACTTATTGTTTTAGGTTCACGAATTGATGATAAGGCCAATGAGCTCAAAATCTTAAGATAGTGTTTATCTTTATTTAATTGCAATATTTTCACACTTTTAATTATTTATAAAGGTATAAGTATTGAGTATTGTATGTACTTACTAACACATTTAAAAAAACGTTATGAAGAATTTTGTAAATTCAATTAAAATATTGAACAAATTAATAAAGGATGCACGTCGCTTATTATTATATAGTTACCTATTTACATTTAGTATAAAATATGAAAATTCTTAACTATGAGGCTAATCCTATCGGTGCTCCTGGATATATTTATTTAGCTACATTTGATTGAGACAAAAATGGAAATGACGAAAATGGATTAATAAATTTTCCTATCATCCAGCAGCCCTTCTCATATTATAACTACCAAAAGCATTAACAAATTATTCTATATATGACATTACTTGTCAACATAAATGAGGTAATTATCGGCTTCATAAACTCATCAAATTATAACGTCAATCAATGCCCCGGATATATAAATAATGAAGTTGATATCCCACAAATAATGCAAATTGCAATATAAACACATTGTGTGTGTGGTTTTAAGGGTAATATTTCGTTTGATAAATATTCCAAATAGGTACTTTGTAGATAGATTTTCCTATAATGACACATCCAGTCAATTGATTTGTCTAATTTTAATGATAAAAATGAAAATGTGGAAACACATTTTTATAAGACTATCTTTATCTAATGATTAAAATAACTCTTTCGACCCGGATGATACATATATGTATACCAGTAAGAGTTTAAACATCCCTTTGCTATTCGAAAGCCGGGTCGAAAGAGTATATATCATCATAGATAGAATGGAGGGCAAATAATGAAATATTTTTTAACAGAACAGCCATATATTGTAACTTTACCATAGTGATATTGTGAGATCAAGAATCAAGATGTTGACATCATCAACGTTAACGGCCTTCGACTTTATTACCTCCTTGAATCCGGCCATTTTCACATTTTGCGAATACATACTTTAATTAAATTGCAGTGGCGATTCCACGTGATAGTTATCAAGTATTTATTTAAAAACAAATTTGGAATAATTTTAGTTTTAAAAACAAAATAATAACCGAAAAATTTTAATATTTTTAATCAACAACCGACAATGAGCTAAGTTGACTTCTAAGACTGATGATTAGGTCAGAAGTTTGTTTCTAAGATACACGATCGAGAATGCAATTCAGTGATCATTTCACTTCTTCATTGCATCCAGACCAAAGTATTCTACGTAGGTAATATTCATTTTTAAATGTTGGTTGTTAATATTTTAATAATCAATTTCTTAGTGAAAGATTAAAAATGAAACAATTTTAGAAAGCGCAACGGATCTCTTACTCTTACACTGTAGAAGTACATACAAAAATGCTGAGTATGCTGTAATAAAAACAAAATGATTTGGATACACACAATTTCTATATTATAGGTAGATTCATTTTTCCACCATATTCTTTCAACATATCAACCTATAAACCAATTTTATTTTCCCCTATCAATTTTCCTGGTTTGTGTGGAAAAAGCGTTTAAATATCCATCTGCCGTTTACATACAACAACCAATTAAAACTAGACAAAATGGAAAAAATGCAAAAATATACAGTGAGTTTGTCATTTTGAAAAATACTCTGGTAGATGTCACTTAATCAAGCAAAAAAAAAAAAAAAAAAACCTATTAAAATCATATCCACCCCGTTCATTTGTTTCTACTTCTTTTTTTTTTGTTTTACTCATAAGGGAGTGATATTAGTTTTGTAAGTATAAATATTGATACATAGGTACATTTACAGTTGGAATATCATTAATTTATTTACCAGACAAAATTATATTGATTATTTCCATATTTAATTTGTTGTAGTCGGAAAATTTATAATATAAATTGTTATGTGGGAGAAATATGATTTGACTGTCAATGACAGATCATTTGACTCATTTTATCCTCATTCCATTGGTATATGAAACTGAAATTACTAGGTCTGATTGCAGTTAGATATCTATATATATATATATGAATATGAAATGGTTCATGGAACGGATGTGCAACTCAATTGACTGCATCATCCACAAGGATGTACGTACATTATAGATTTCTATATGAACATAAAGGTAATATATATATATATATATATATATGTAGAATTGTTATTAACACATATTGTATCGGTGAAAATGAGTTTAATATCAAATGAGATTTTTCAATTTCAATTTCATCAAAACGCACAGCACGGGACTTATATATTATATTGCAATATAAATGGTTAAAATATGATGACCCCGACAATTAATTTTTGAAATTGAACTTTATTAAAATATTGTAGGCTTCAAAAAAGGATTGTTGGTAAAAAAAAAAATTGATTGTTGTATGCAGAATACGAATGCAGAAATATAATTTAAAAATTGTAGATTTAGAACTTATCGGTATTTAAATTTATAACCTAAATTTTATAGTAACTACTTACATACAATTACTGTCCGTCATCATAAATTGATATTACGATTTCTCTCTTATGTAGTAATAAATAAACAGCCACATTTGTGATGACAATCTCAATTAACTTCTCTTATTAACTTTGTGTACTTTTTGCCATTATTTAACAGCTGATGTCCTAAAATTATAAAAAACACTATAAGTTAAAGAACAAAAATGCAACTAAATTTTTATACTGTAACAAAGTTGATAATCGAATGAGAATTTATTTTCAATTTGTCTCTTTGAATTTAGTTTTAGGATAAAATTCCGCCTTTAAAAAAATGTATAGGTCAACAAAATGCACATTTACTATCATAAAAATAGTTATTTAGGCGACCCGAAAGTTATGGGAAAACAAATATCGCATAGCGCGATGCGGTACAACACAAAGTAATAAATTTCTTTTACCTAAAGTGAATCTTAACACTTCAAATGTAAAAATATTAATTAAACTTTGTATGTAACATACATATGTACAATGTACATAGGTAGTAGATACCTATATCTTACAATTATTATTTAAAAAAAATTGTTTTACCATTGGCAAAATATTTGCAATTTAAGGACCACACATAATAGTCAATAACAGTCATAAAATTATCTATAACTGTCCAATAAATCTATTTCATTCACATTAATATTGGCAGCCGAAAGGTTTACGATTCACTAAACTGATTTAATATTACCTCTTTTTGGCTATTTAGTTCGCTCTTGTGGCAAATTTAAATTATTTAGAAGATTTATTAAGTGAAAATAGTAACGGAATTGGGATAATCGAATATCAGTATATTCACTGTGGCTACTTTTAACAAAAATATTTATATTAGCGAATTTATAGTTAAAAAAAAACCCCATCAAATCATCACAAACGTGTAAAAACACGTGACCTTAATAACCAACCTTTGTATTAATAACAAATAATCTAAAATATTAAGGTGGATTATTCTCGAGCATTGTTTACCCACTTAATCTTATATACAGGTAACTCTTGTAGGTAAGGTTCGATAAAAATGCCGTGTTATACAAATCCGCGTTATACGAGAGAAGGAATTGAGTTTTAATCGTTTTCAATTAATTCGACTAATTCTCAACGCAGCCTATGAAAACTTAATGAGCTTCGTATAAAATACATATGTATGTGGCTAACTCATTTTTATCGATTTTTTTTTATTGCATAAAATTGATGTTTGCAACCCTGCACCTATGGTAAAATTATCACAAAAAGTTTGTTTTAAAATTTTTGTTTTTTTTTTTTGCAATCTTTGACCATCCGCTAACTCAATACGCTATACGAAACAATATAGTTTTTACTGTCTCCTGAAAAGTATACATAAAAATGAGTTATCGGGTTTTGTATATAGGCCATTGATGTATTCTATTTTAAAGAATATTTTAAGTGAAAAAAATCAACATTTGGAATATTTCCTTTTCATATAATACCACCCCCGCTATTTTTTATTAAGTACCATACGCCTACATAATTCTGTTTTCAATATTAATAGCCCCTACTAAAGTCTTGTCTATGAAAAAAAAACACAAAGAGTGTATTTCATTTAAAAGCTTTGTTCAGCATGTTTATTATATTTGCCACAAATAAGTCATTAAGTTAAGAGTGTAGGTACTTCGCTTGTAATGTACTTGTGTACAACTACATTATACACACATGACACATGTATTACATAGATATATGACAAATGATATAACCATATAAACATAAGAATTTGTAAATCGATACGACCTGGCAGTCTACTAACAATGTCTTTACTTTTATTTTGCAGGTAAAAGCTTTACAATAACAATAACAGTATCAACAAGTCCGCCACAGGTAGCAACATATGGCAAAGCTATTAAGGTGACGGTGGATGGTCCACGGGAGCCAAGATCGAAAACTAGTAAGTATTGATATTATTGTCTCCCCCCCCCCCCCGCCTTTAGGTTTTTAATTGAAGGGACAGTCTATCTAAATCTAAACCAAACGGAGAAAGTGTTTTCAATCGATTATATGATTACTATGGTATGTCTGTAATAAAGTGTGTTGACCTATATTTTTAACACATTTCATCTTCTTATTAAATGGCTTTCTAAACATTCGAAATGTTTGTTACAGTGGCACAAAGTATTATTCGTACACTACTTTTATTAACATATTTTTGAAATTTTCAGAAAAAACTGATTTAACCCTAATTCTACCAGGCTATTTTTACCTTGTTAGGTTATGCCACTAATTTTTATTTTTATTAAATTTAGATAAAAAGTTAAAAATTTTATTTTTATTTTTTTTGTGTGTAAAAATATCAATGCCTGATATACGTATTAAATGAGAAGAAGAGACACTCCTTGATTCTAGGGTTAAATGATTTTAAATGAATTTTGAATTATTTTATTATCTTATAAAAGATTTCAAGAAAACAAAAAAATTTAGATTTTGGAAATTGTGTTCTCCATAATTATATAAAAACAAATTAAATTGCTTAAAAATTAAAAAAATTATGAGCGATAAACTGAGTTTTTTTCGGAAATAGGGCACTTTCATCGTTTCATTTGGGTTAAATTCGTCACGTCATATTTGCCACTAAGTGTACCCCATTCTACCCTACAATAGTTTGTAATTTATAACAATTCTCTCAAAATACCGCAAACTAAACTAAAACACAATACTAACAACCTACATATATGTACATAATATTATGATCCAGAATATAGATCAATTCTATACAATAATTGTTTGCGATCACGCAATTTTCTATTCATTAAATTCTGCATCGACCGACACCTATAATAATTTTATTTCACACATTTCAATTATGTTCCGTTTTAATAATCATTTTTGTAAAGAATAAATTTAAAAGAACCAAAAAATATTCTAGATAAGTGGATTTTCGACGATCCTCAATTTATTTTTTATGTTTTGTGAATTAAAAAATTCCCATCCATTTGTTGGTGTACAACAAATCGAAAACAAACTTATCACATCAATTTGGGGTTTATGTGAAATTAGTGATAAGCTATGTGTGAGAATTAAATAATTGTTTTTTTTTTTTTTTTTGACAATTTTTGATAACAATTGTTCCATCCGATGTAAGTTTGATTATTGTTGGTGTAGGTCTAATAAGGTTTTATTCACACAATGAAATGGGGGAACTATACTGTTTAAGAAATTAAATCATGTAGTATCATGACTTCCTTGGCAATTGTTGCTGTACATACTTTAAGACAATTTACACTTAAGTGATTAGAGGGAAATTATTTAATCGTCACATTGGGCGCCAATATACTATGGATTCTTAAGCCAAAAGCTCGACAGATTACACTATATATGTCGACATTTAAAACTTCAAATATTATAACAAAAACGTTATTAAAAAATGTTGCCTAATTGTATAATGTCAATAATAATATGATTGCGTGTAGTAATAGTCACCACTATCAATGCTTTTGCTGATAAATATTCGGGCAAAAAGCCTATGTGAAAAATTAAATATAAATTTCAAGAGTATTCTGTACAGAAAAAATATATCAGCCACATGCTACTAAAATTATATTCTGCTACCTTATAATAAATACAAAGAGTACGATAAAAAAAATTTTTGTTTGTAGGTAGCTAGCACACCAAGTGCATATTATTATATGAGGCATATGTGTACGTAAAAATTATGGATTTTTTTTTTTTTATTTATTTATTTTTTAGATAAAAGAATTGCAGCTTTTGAAGAAAAAAAAATTGTATTGTTATAATAAGTGCATTGTGTCTTGCTCATATTTACAGTTAGAGAAATAAAAGAAAATCAATCATCTTTTAAAAATATTTTTGGTGAAAACTGACTGGTTTTTATGAATATTTCATTACAATTGTATTGCAGCAATTTCACTAATTTTTACAAAAATATTATTTACATAAATTGAAACGCTTTCATCATTTTCGTAAATCTTTAAGGTAAATAGAGGTTAAAAGTTATTTCAATAAAAATGAAATTATCAATAATAAAAATAAAGATAGAGATGGTTATTTAGGACAGGAACCAATCTGCAGATTCTGCGAGTAATGCCTGAGCATTTACTATGTGACGGGTCCAGCCGTATCGGAAAAGAGACAAAAGACGCTTGGAAGTCAATTGGTGAACTTGTCGGAAATCCGCAACTTGGCCAACCATTCTAAGGTTCATTGATATTCTGGAATGGTAGACCAAGGGCATGTGAGAACATGAGAGATGCCATTATTTAAAAGTACATTATTCAAAAGACCATTATTTAAAAGTACAGTATAAGGCCAACAAACTTGGTACTACAAGGTAAAATTTTCTTAAAAATCCGTCTAACTTAGTTAATTTTTATCCGATTTGACTGAAATTTTGCACAAACATGCAATGTGTGCAACAAGATTAAAGCCTCAATTGACTACTAGGACTAAGACTTCAACGCTATTTTAAATGTAAATATGACATATTTAAAGAAAAAAATTAACTACAATCCAAAAGATCCCGGCAATCTTGTTCCAGACATTATGGTGCATGTTTGTGCAAAATTTGTAACCCATTTTGACGCATTTTTGTGAAAATGTTACCTTGTACCAAGTTCGTTGGCCAAATACTGTACTCAACTTTCAACTAGATTTTTACGTGTAAACAATAGAAAAACTACAAAACAAAATCAATATTACCAGAAGTTCTTAGTGTATAAGCAACAGTACGACAGGTCTATAAAAACCAAGCAGTCATTTCTATAAATTCAACCACATAAAATTACGCGTAATAATAAGTAATTCATTTCATTTCTAGAACTATTCGGTTAAGCGCAATTATTAACAGTCTCTTAATTATTCAGCAAAATTTCCAATCATAAAATTGATTCCAACAAAAATATCACACTCATGAATAATGCAAAATTCGTCAAAATTGAATCGAATAATTTGAATTGTTCTATATCTACCTACATATATGTAAATGTATATTATAAGTAAATGATATTTATAAATTGTATGCGAATAAATAATTAAATATTTTTAAATTTTTTATTACTTCATACATGTTTGTATGTATATATATATGTAGATGTATGATATGGAAACAACTTGCGGTAGTATAAATGTAGATATTCTTACGCAAAAAATTATAGATTGAATTTGAATTGAACTGAATTGAATTAATTGAGAAAAATATACATAACCAACATAAGAGCAAACCTCTTTATCATTGCACCTAAACTAGAATCGAGAACATATCTAACTTTTACCCAGTATAACAAGGGAAAAGAGAGAGTTAGAGTTTAACTTCTCTAACAAAAGGAATTCAAAATTCGATCCAAAACAAAACAAAAAACGCGACCACACTGCTACGATTTCTGACAACAATCGGTAAAGAGTTCCAAAATATAACCCCACGAACAAAGAAGAATGTGCTATGTCTAGGAATTATGATATGACAAGTACGGGTGGATCTAGTGAAACTAATATTAGAATATAAATAAGTAGGTGTTTTAGGTTTAAGTAGTTTCAATAAAAATAGATATTTATAGTAAATAGTTAAATTACACTCTAACAATTTATCAGAATAATGCGATGCTCTATTAATTATAATGCCAAAGACCAAACACATATCTGACAAATGAATTAAAAGCTACATTGAGACGTCTCTCACAAGCACTGTCCATACTAATGGACTAAAAGACTATATTAACATAGGTAAATAAACGTACCAAAATGAAAATCAGTATTTTTTTTCTAATTAGTATGCACACACATAAAAATATTGGTAAATTTTGCAAAATAAAGTCGACAAAATAAATTTATTGAATCCAAGAAATTTTTATTATTTTTTAAACAGTTAATAAATAACTCATCTTTTTATTTTTAAGAATACTGATTTTGTAAAATCTAGGAAATCGGTTTCTTTGATCGGTACTAATTTTTTTTTCCAATGAAATATATAATAAAATGTTTTTTGAAAATATGACGTTATGGAATCTAAGAAATTATTTTGTTATATTCAGTTTATTTATTAGAAATTAACAAACTACTTTATAAAATTTACAATTTAAATATTCTATTTGCCCAATATAAACAAAATCTTTATTAATTTAATGAAATAATTTATATATTTTACCTTTAACAAAATCTCAATATTTTAGCAAATGCAATTTATAGTTTTAATGAAATGAAATGAAAAAAACGAATATACATAAAATCTTTATTAAATTTATAAAATAATTTATTGATTTTAGCCAAATTTTTTTTATTGTGTAATAGATTTAAAAATTGAACAAAAATGATTACACGTCAAGCGTCTAACATACATAATCACAGCCGGTGAAAATCTAGCTATTATTAAACTCCAAATCACAGCAATAGGTCTCCACATTAATCAAAAATTGTATTTGCCTCGCTCATTTATTTGTCGGTAGAAATTATATCTGTCAAGTCAAAATATTTAAATTTGATCCGCAAAAATAATGGAAAATCTTGTTAAATGATAATTAAATGCTTCCATTACAAAATAGCTAAAATCACAAAATTACCGGTCACATAGGTGGGATAGATATAAATGCGAACATACAAAGTATATATGAAACGCAACTGGATGCATTTTGTTTTGTCCAAGCTCACACAACATCTGTTAATGATTTGGCCTAATTAATCGCGGGATGCATATTCTATCTCCCTATTTAAAATATATATACATATATACACACAGAGGACCGAATTCCCCATCTCTAATTTCCCGGCCATAATAACATACTAACCATCATCAGCAACAAAACAGAAACAGCAAAAAGCCTATAGTCTCAAACTACTCTAGAAACATTTCCCATATAACATAAACGCGCGGGATACATATAAAATTGTAATGAGAATGGGTTAGCGCGGTATAGACTGAATAATATAACTAGAATGTATGTCTGTAGCTACATATGTATATGAACTTCCATACGCATCGTATCTATACCTACTACGCGATATAATACCTAAAATGCACTCATTTCCTATCGTCCCATATAGAATGTCCGTTTCTGGATTAGAATTTATTTCAACGAAAATACATTACAGTGGTTTTAGTATTAGTTGACGAGACACATTTGTCCAAAAAAAAAAAAAAATTACCTGATCAACTAATCACCGAAAATTTATACTATTTTCCAGGTCCAAGTGGTGGTCATCAATTTCGAGCATTGGGTCTTGGTCAGCGCCCGTTTTTAGATGCACCATTTACAAGTCATTTACGTGATTTAGAAACATTTAGGAGAAAAGGACCTCATACACCTATATCAGGATTAAGTAGTCACTCAACATTAAATGGACTGAGTTCGGATTGTCAAGGATATAAACCGAATGCACCACAAGTACACGGTGAGTGACTTTTTGTTTTCTTTTATGTTAAGTATTTTATCAATCACACAGTCAGTACCCAATAATTATTCAACTATTTCTGTTAAAAAAAAAACCAGTAAAAAAGGAATAATTGGCTACGCCGATTATAATATATCCGTATGAGTATAATTGTTTATTATCTATATCTTTTTCCGCGTCTATTTTCTCTGTACAACAAAGAAATATTGAGTAAATTGTATATATTACAAAGGAATAATACCCCAAGAAATAACATACAATTGATTGTAGCGCCATTCCGGCTGGTCGTGGAATTTTTTGATATACATATAAATGAAATCTTTATTTTTTTATTCTTTATTTTTTTATTCTTTATTTTCTTATTCTTTATCATTTTTACTTTAAAAATTATCATTTTCCGTAAACCAAATATTTTTCGAGTAATTGATTAAAACCTTAGAAATTACATAAAATTGATTGCAGCGCCATAACGGTATGTCATCGAACTTTTTCGCCTATGAATGGAATCTTCATTTTTGTATTCTCTATAAATTGTATATTCATTTTTTCTAGATTCCAATTATCTTTTAGGTATGGTTTATATTTAAACTAGGTGCGCTCTGTATACCACTGCCTCCCCTTTTGTCCGATTTACTCCAAAAAGAATAGAGATCTTACTCTAGGACTACATAAAAAAATGGTCACAATTTCAGCTTTTTAGCTTCAGCCGTATGACCGGAATCTGCATATTTCGACTTAGAATTTCACGAAATAGACAATGGTGTTGAGTATTAAGGGGCGTTACAAACTCCGTACTAAAGTTATAATACCCTTTTGATTATCAAAAACGAAATGATTTAACCATTTTTTTTGGATGCAAAAATTTAACAAATATTATGTACCTGTGTGGTCAGATCGCGCTGTCAAGTAGGTAAACAACATCGTAAACGTGTTACATGATTGAAGAATTTCCGGCAAATCTTGGCTACCTGCCTCCAATCTACTTAACGTATACAAAATATTTATTTGGTGTTGTAATAAGCATCATCATAATTAAGAAGAAGAAAAAAACCTAATCTAATCCTGGTTTTTTTATGTATAATTATTTTAATTCAAAACGATTCAACACATAAATTTATGTTTTATTAACCTGACTAATCGATATATGAGTAATTCATGGAATTGATAGATCAAGTAGAATATTATTTGATCATATGGCATTTGATAATACGACACAATATTTATATAAGAATCTTGATTTCTTTGATCTTTTCGTGAATAATGTGTTTCATGTGACAAATATTATGGGATTGAATTGTTATTCAGAAACTGTCTACTATGCATCGACCGTTCCCGTCCATTATGTAGGTACATACGTGAGAAATGTCGCGTGCAGAATATTATTGACAATAACTATAACTATGAGGTGAATAAATGGGAAATTTTATTTTTCGCTTACAAAATTTATTATTCACAAACAAATTATTTATGCATATAGACAAGTCATCGACTAGTTGGCAAATTTACGCACATACATACATAAATATCCAGTAGGAGCGTGAAAATCGATGTTACCGCAAGTGCTTTATATTATGCAACAATAACAAATGTCCTTTTTTTTATACAATAAAATAATAGGTAAGTAAAAATACAGCGTATATTTCTAAAGCTCAGTTAATTCGAGGTTATATTATGAACGTTAGTCGTTTTGATGAAATCGAAAGATGAATATTAACACCTTCTTTGTAACTAGCTTAGCTATCTCTAGTATACCATTTTTCATATTTTAGATTAGCTACTATATTATCAAAATTTTCAAAATTTTCTTATGCTCTCTAGCCGATTTTTGTCCAATCTTAATCATTAGCCTGTTTCTCCTTCGACGAGGGAGCATATCAATTACTATCAATTACTTATTAGGTTCAGCAATTTTCCAATTTTTCAATTTTTCAGTTCAGCAATTTCTTTTCTCTCTTTTCCTTTCTCTTTCCTTGAAT
>JANSTT010020453.1:0-47229 GCA_026745375.1 Platyura marginata | reverse complement strand
ACAGTCTAAAAAAAAAGTATGTCACGTTGAGGCATATATTACCATATCTTTTTATATATATATATATATATATATATATATATATATATATTCTTACCTACATTAAATATTTCACCCTGAAATAACATGCTTCAATTTAACGGTGATGCTTTCAGAGGCATATACTTAACCTACATACCGTGCCATACAATCCATCAACTAGCACTGCACTGCAAAATAAAAGTAAACAAAATGACACACACACACGGTATGTATGGTGCGGTGTGCAGTCAAGTGAACCCCTTTTGTTAAATTGCTAAAGAATATGCGCAAAACAGCCAGTCATCCATTTCTCCGCCGTGTCAATGCAATAAAATTCCATCGCATCGTTATTTGCTATCGCGCATTTTCCATCCCTTAAACAGCTGTTTTTCCACAAAACATTTTGCCAATGTGTTTGAACGAAAAAACCATTATGTAAATCATCAGCTCGTTTCATCTCTCTCGATTCGGATTTCGATGGAACTGCGCAAATTTCATTCGGTGTAGTTTATTCTCTCTAATAGTGGATGATTTTTGGATTATTTCGACATCTATAGAAAGGCTGATTCCCAGGTCCCAGGCTCCGTCTTCGTGGGTTAGTGTGAACAAGGCCGCCAATTGTATAGGATCGTGGAAATTGTGCGTCGCGCAAATGTTTTTTTTTTTTGAAAAATAATGTTCGACAGTGACGGTGCTGACGTCAAAATCGGTTAAAGTTGGTTTTCCATTTTCGGTGGTTGTGTATTATTTGCTCTGCTGCTATTTATTGTTGTTGTTGTTGCTGTTGCTGTTGTTGTTGTTGTTATTATTCTTGCCTCTATTATGTGCAGTAGAATAATATAACTGGCGACGAGAATACTATTTTAGTGTATTTATTATTGATGACATCGGTCATCAAACAGAGAGCAGCAACTTTGTGGATTTTGTGTGACACAGACGGAGATCCGTGCACAGTTTTGTTTTGGATAAAAAATTTAGAATATTATTGATGAACGAAGAAGGATAACAGTTTAGTTAGATTTTTTTTGTTTGGAAAATCAATAGGATACATTTAAGTTATTGTATTGTGAAGGTCACGAGTTCAATTTCTGTGGATTATAGTGGTGTGTAAGAGATGTGAGAAAAAGATATAAAAAGAATCATCAACGAAAATTGTTTTTTTTTTCTTTTTTCATCGCGTCGTTATCTATATATGTATGTAGTTATATACGTGCTTACGTGTGTGTAGTAGGCGTATTTTTGTGATTGTGCTGAAGAATAAAGTGATTAAATCGTTCTAGTCACACCACCATATACCACCTCAATATATATATATATATATATATATATATACGCACAGAAAATCAACGTTTTCTTGTTTAATTAATGGGTAACTTCTGCGACGACTAATTAAATCCAACTGCAACAGAATACTAATTAAACATTTGTTTAGTACGTCACAGAATCAGTTGTGCGTGAATAAGCCTCTCCCTTTCTATACTCTATATACTACTACATAATATAAATAATTTAGTTTAAATTCATTTAGAAATGACAAACGGTTGAGGATTATGTCTAATAAACGTTCATTTTGCATCCCTTCTACTAAATTATGTATAATGTACCCCACTATGAACATGAACCTAACAAATCTATTTGGATAACAATTTAATGACTAACAACCATCCAGCTACTATTTAAACTGTCCGCTCAATTTACGCCGAGAGAAGTAATTGGCGCTGTCATGTCACTCATGTAATAATAGGTTAGGGCTTAGAGGGTAGAACTTTATATACTATATATATGTACATACATACATACATACTATATAACACAACTCCATGCAAAGATTTCAAGATTTATGATTAAAATAAACGATTCTGACCCAAAAATCACTGTCGAAATTGTCTATTATGCTCTGTCATTATCGCAAAAACACTATACACACAAAGCTAAAGTCATGTACTTCTTAAATCCCATTTCGTCTCTATACTTCTGGCTTCTTTTGGGAAAAAAAAGATTTTTCTTTGATATAATATACCGAAAAATGAAAAGATCCACGTCACGTTAGGTTATGTCAGTTTATGTTTTCTGTTTTACAATAATTTTTGATATTTACATTTCAAAGATGTTCTTCTATCTAAAGAGTTGAATGTATTTAAAAGCTGATTCAAATATACATCAGTAAAATTGTAAAAAGGTTTATATATGTATGTATGTATGTAGTACCAGCTACTCTGTATGTTCGAATCCATTATATGTACCTACAAATATAGACACTAGACCCAAATTGGAAATGAACAGAAAATTTGTAAGTAAAATTCGAATGGGTTGGATGGGTTTAATGAAATCTCGTAAATCAACCTCTTTTGATGTGTACGTACCTATCGGTTTCTACATATACATATCCATATATATATATATATATATATATAATACCTACAGGATTTTTGGATATCTGGACTAGTCCCTTTAAAATTTGTTTTTCGTTTGAAATCTCTGTTCGGATGCGTCATCACGCCATTTAAAGCAGATTTATAGTGCGGTAGAAATGTTTTGATGGAATCAGTTTTGATTTGGTTTTTTTTTATTTTTTTGTTCATATTAACTTCAATTTTACCTTTTCAAAAAGAAGACATCATCACCAGATTTATTTTTACTATAGGAATTTTTTTTATCAACTCCGTAGAAATAGGATGGCTGTATGGGCTATTTGCCCCTCACCACTAAGACCTGTAAGATCTATCCTTTCTAAAGTCTTCGTTTAGCGAAGTGCTGGTAATGAATTTCAGCACCCGCAAATGATTGTTCTGTCGGCTTCCGTTTGGAGTCAGGACTATAGCTTCCTAGGTGGAGAAGCCTGTTACGAACCGGGGCCAGACATTCGTAGAGTATGTGTTCCGCTGTTTCGTCCTGCTCGACGCAGAAACGGCATGAAGTTGTCAGGTATTCTGTCGATTTTTTGAAGATGGTATCCCAGATGGCAGTGACATGTTGACTGTTCAGTATATATTCTGAGATTATTTTTATGAAGCCCTAGTAGCTTGTTAGCTCTTTGCTGTAAATACGAGGGAATGAATTTCTTCGCGTGATGTTGTCCACGAATGTTTTCCCAGTAGGACCGCTTTTCGCCTTTTTCCCAATACGATGTCGCCCTTCTGATTGTATCTTTCAATAATCCACGGAAGGGTTCTGAGCCGGTAAAGGTGCAGGCTGCAGCTCATTCTCTTGCAAAAGCTGTCCGCGGCTTCAATACTATGAATAATTATTCAAAGAAAATGCCAATTTTGCTATTTTTGCCAATTTAATTACGGTGATTTTTTCTTTAACCCTGAATTAATTGATTTTATTATTAGCGATGGAAATTTGAAACAGAACATAATATATTATGTACTATATATATACACATAAACTATTGTAAAATGCAATTATAATTAATACAAAATCTGTCAGAAAACGTGTTGTACGTAGTGGATTAAATTGATTTTATTATTATTATTATTAGCAAAGTTAAAATTCGTTGTCACTGTTTAAAAAAAATGCGGCAGGTCATATATAAAATAACTTTAATTATCCTTATGGAATTCATATCCAGCTTATTTAGCAGTAATAGGCTTGGTAATAGGGACAGTTAGATCTGTTTAACGCTACAACGCACTACGCACACAAAAATCATTACATTAAAATTACAAAACCTTCAATCCAAAGCTATTTTATCGAACAATGGATAGGCTTCACGCGACCTGTGGTACAAATTACCCAGTATCATCCTAATCACCCCTTAACAATCAATAATTATCATTCATTAGGAACAATAAACGGAACGCCCTAAAGCCGCCATTACATTAATTCTATAATAGAATTTATTCAAATTTCTTTCCAGCTATAGAAAATATTTTTTTAAATTCAATAAAAAGAAGGTCGACATTTGGATCTATGTACATTTCAAAATAGGACCTACTAACTAACATCTTAAAATATTCCAAAACGAAGATATTGAGAGTAAAAAAGAAATCATGATTCCACAAAGTATAGTAACTAAGAATAAGATGTTGAAAATAAAATAAAATCTAGCAAATAAATAAGAATGGATTATCTGTAAGAATACTTGGATAAAAGTAACAAATTTTATCTTTAAAATCAAATAAATCACCAATACCTTAACCAATGCCTATACATACATACATAAAACTAGAATGAATGCATATAAACAACAAATAAGCGACTTATTTTTTTTTTTTTTTATTTCTTTTCGCAAACTATCTTCAACTTGACTTGAAACTTTTATCCACTAGAAAGGTATTAGACACGTTCGGCAAAACCAATAAAGCTTTCCCCTATGTAATCTCTAAACTCTAACCACATTGTATATGTACAATTGTACATAGAGTGACTAAACTTTTCACCATATACATACAATATATACATACATACATACATACATACCATACAGTTTAGATTGGTTTTAGCCAGCACAAATTCCTTTATAAGTTTGGTTTGGTACCTCTACAACACACGGCTACAAATTTTCTTTTTATCTTGGCACATGCATCTTTTCCAATAATTTTGTTTTTTTGTTTTTTTTTTTGCTTTTCTATTTTACGTATTTATTTTTACCTACATATACTTGGTATCTACCTATACATACATACAGGTAATCCTCGTATAACGGGGTACTCCTATAACGTGGTACTCCTATAACACAGTTTTGAAATTGCAGACGACGTTCCTTGTACAATGCGGTTACAGCTTCGTCTAACGCGGTCTTGAAATTTTCAAATATTGATTTTTATCTACATTTAAATTTAATAAAAATCAAAACTAGTGTCACAACCTACCATGGTAATAATAGCCTGGTTGGATTAGGGTTAAAATAGAATTATATATTTTATACGGAGTTCATGTGTCTAGTTTTCGTAAGAATTGCGTTGGAAATTAGTCGAATTAATTGAAAACCATTCAAACTTAACTGAAAGTTCATTGAAAACCATTCAAAGTCAACTAAAATTTGACAGTTGAATTTTTTTTTTAATTTTTTGAAAAAAGTTTTTTTTTATAATTGAGAAAATCGCGTTTTTATTTGATTTGAAGTGTAATCCTACTTTTTCTATGTGCTCCTTGTCTCGTATAACGCGATTTGTATAACACGGCATTTTTGTCGAACCTAACCTTCGCGTTATACGAGGGTTACATGTATATATACATATGGTTTTTCTGTATATCAATAAAAATAAATTTTCTTTTAATCGAAAATTTGCTCTCAAATCCAAAACATTTCTGCTCCTCATCCCCCGTATTATCTACCCGAAAATAAAAAAAAAAAAACAACTTTCAATATGCACGAAACGTTCTTTTTTTTCTTCGCTTCTTCTATAGTTGCGTTATGTACCTACATATATTGGAGGGAGGATGAGTGTGTGTACTCTACGTAGGGGTTTATGTAAATAATGTAATTTTCGAAAGTATAAGCATATATTATAATTCTCTTTACCCACCCCCACCCCCATACATATGTGTATAGATACAATTGATAATCATGAAGTGCAAACAAAACTGTTTAATTGCTATCTCCAATGTAACAATTATTTTACAATAATGTGGTGGTTTAATTGTGGATTTATCTAATTGGATGTGTACGGGCTTGGACAACTTTATAAAGGTAAGATTTAGTAAAGGTTTTTGGGGGTTTTGTGCTAATCGGTTTTTGTGTTTGGTTTAGTTTAGAAGAAGAAGAAGAGAAATTTCATTTAATAGTTGGTATATGTTTTGTGTGTGTGTGTATGTGTGTTTTTGTGTGCCAGAGAACATTTCTTACTAGATGAATGAATGAATGTTTTTTTATACAATACATACATGCTTAATACCTAGAGGTTTTTCTAAGATCTTTTCAGGAGACTATTCTATTCTAGATATATTTATGTATTATTAATATTTCTATAATAGGGTATTTTATTATGGTAGACCGCATAAGGATTTATCATACCTTTGTTTGTAAAGGTATATATGTCAATTCATATAATATTCATAGGAGGCTGACTGGTGGATTTTTATATTTTTCCATGCAAATTACCTTAGAAATTTGCATAGTAAATATGCGATCTACCTGACCTTAATATCCAAATTACAACAACACACCAGAAGACATATTTTATGCGAATCTTTATTTTCAATCATTTTTGCCTTATACAGTAGAATATCGAAAACTCGAACGAACGATCGAAAAGTCGAACAGAATTTTGAATATTTGAGTAATGTAATGTTAAACCTAGAATTCAATAGCATAGTCAGGACTTTGCCACACTAATTGTCTTCAAATTGTTCACATTTAAATTGTGGGATATCACTCGATTATTGACGATGAGCGGCGAAGCGTGAATAATTCAGCAGTGTAGACATATTTTAGTTAAAACCTTTACCCAAGACTTTTAAATATTATAATTAATTAATTTTCTATTAGACGCTACGTTACTCCATTTTAAGTAGGCATAGAAACTTTGTGTATTATTTTGATCCTTAATTTCCAACACTCCATTACTGGCTATTATCCTATAGTAAAGATGATAGATCATCATCCACATTAACTTCTGCATAAATGTTTTTATGAACGTACCACCTATTCAAATTTAAAATTCGTTTCGGAAGCAACAAATTATTTCAGATAAATAGACGACCGAAAATAAAAACTGTTTATTCAGTAAAAATGTTCTCCATTATTTTTCGTTAATATCGCCCCTTATCGTTATATTTTGGAACTATAAAAAAAAAAAAACCCATAAAAAACTTTCATTGTGGAAAAAAAAACATCCATTAAACTCATACCAAGCACTCATTGATGGGGAGGAGGAGGAAGAGGAAGGGGGTGGGCAATGGACACATTTCCCATACTGCTATTGCGAGAGCGAAAGAGTTTTATAAACTTGTGGTTTTGTTATTGTTAAACAAGTTCTGGCAACAATTAATTATCTAAGGAAAGTGAAAGTTGCGTGACCTGAGAGACGATATGTTATGGTGGTGAATGCCCATTCAAGGTCTCCTTTATATATACAAATCCTTATAACATAGTAAACAATGAATCTTTCACACGCATATAATAACAGATTTTTTTTTTATTATATTTGCGCTGTATGGTTTTTTTTTTAGTAATTTTTGTAGCATTAAATACTCAACCGAAATATGTGTATGCAAAAAAACCCACCCCCCTCCGTTAATATAATTTATCTGTGAAACAATCTGTACCTACATATATTCAACATGTGTCTCCTCAACATGAATATGCTGGACAGTGCGATAAAAGGATCAGAAAAGAAAAAATAAAAAAGAAAACTCACGAAACTCATGCACATTTAAGTTACGTTTCTCGATAGCCCACAATTTTACATAAGTGTAGGTATGTAAATATGAATGTATACATATATAAGCACAAAAAATACGTACATATGTAAATATTCTAACTATTCTTGTTAACAATCTGCTCTTGTAAGTAGACACAGAACATATTTTTATTCGAGCCGAATAAATATATAACCAACCTACCTACCTACCTACCACCTCTATATTCATACATATTCTAAAAATAATTCCACAAAAAGCTTATATTTTTCGCCTAAGCTTTTGGTGACATATTCAAAACAAACAAAAAAGACTTAACTGGAATATTTGTTGGCTTTTTCGGAGGCTTTCAGCTGATTGAAGTGTAAATAAAAATATACACAAAAAAAACATTTCAAATAATACAATTTTTATTCATACTGAAAATGTGACATCATTTTTTTGCAGTAAAATTAATAGATTTTCAAGCTTTACACGTAGATGTCGTATATTGTTAGGTACACATGTACTGCAACCAATACAATAGTTTTTTTTACCCTTTTTTGCATACTTAGTTAATTAAGCAATATTGATGTTTCGAATTTGAAATGAAAACACTTTTTTTAATTTTAATACAAGGAAAACTGTTTTTTTTTTTAAATCGGGTTAACGAAAAACGAAAGACCATCCGTGTGAAACTGGTCAATGTCATTTAATTTACAAACATCGACTAATGCATGCAAATCTATAGGTTAGGTACAGGGTTATTAAAGTAACAAAATACCTAATCTGTTACTGGTAACAAATGTAAATGTGATACGACGAAAATAAAGTTACATTTGCTACATGTATTTGTTACATTCTGAAATATTCCGAAACAATTCTGAATATGTCTTGTGATGGAGTTATTTCATGTATCTGTTAAACTGAATTGGACGGAATCGTATTAGTTTACTGCATTTGTTACATTTGTTTCATTTATTACTAGTTTGGTAACAAATGTAACAAATTCAAAAAAAAAGTGTTACTTTAACAATTTTGGTTAGGTCACGAAAGCAGGATTCGACCATTTTTTCTTTTTAATGTGTAATTTTTTTTTATTTTTAGAATAAATAAACACACAGGGTGATTTAAAGACGATGTGTCAAACTGAATAAAATCGTTCTAAAATGATGTTAGATTTTTAACCGATTTTAACGAATTTAGGTAGAAAATGTCTAATAATTCCCAAACCAAAAATACTATAATTTTAAATTATCATTAATTATATCGAGGGGATTTTTTTTGAATATGTATGCTGGAATAGACTTAAATCATTTGATTTTAATCCTGACCAAAAATATTATACCAACATACATAACTTTGAAAGTAGTGTCGATTATTGAAACTGGTGTAAGCCACATGACAATTGACAATTTTGTAACCACTTTCCATTTTCACATGAGTTGGTAAATTTTCAAGTGATGTGATATGTTCAAATTCAACTTTTTTTTGGTTTTGACACAGTTCTCTATCAAATAAGTAGGAAATTTTGTAAAAAAAAACTATATAATAATAAACTATATAAAAAAAAACTAAATAATAATTCTATTTTGGTATTTTTAATAGGATATTTAGAAAACGTCCATTTCTTCTTCTTCTTTTTTTTAAAAAATAGATCCCCTGTTATTTTGATTTGACGTATTTTTATGTAATATGGAACTCCAGGTAGACGTCGACCAATTGGTTTATTGTCAGTAATAATTCATACCATTCATCCAATATGATCTTTCCATTCGTCGTCTTCTATCTTCTCTATCAACGAACAACGTTATCTATATCACAAATTTTTCTTATGCATCAGCATTTCTATAACACGGTCTTTGTTGTGTTTTGTCAGCGGTCTGTCTTAGGGTACGCATTTCCAGTTTTTAGCTCTATATATATCTTAAATGTAATATCCTTGAATTGTTCCTCGTAAAGATGATAAATTGTCACTTCACGCATAGCGGTATCCTTATGGTTTTCATATATCTACACCTCTTTCATTAATTTTCCGACAGCTCGGTTCTATGTATAGATGACATTTTGAAAATATTCGTAATAATAGAATGCAATAATAGGATGCTGCTACCTTCTCCAAACTTTCCTACAAAGATGACAATTTATGGTTGTCACAATTAACAATAATGCGTTTGATTTTGCTCCCGAAGTCATGCTCCATCGATAAGAAATCTCATTTTAGTGTACTATGTGTAAGTTAAGACTAGCGATGTGATTAAGAAAAAAAAAAGACAGCCAAACTGTCAACGATCTCTAAAATAGAAAATTGGTTAATTTATTAGCTTCATTATCTTCAATTCATGTATGGTTAGATTTTCTAAAAAACAAAATAAAAAATCTTCAGAATCTAACAAAGACGTAACCATTTTCAATGACTATAAATTCATGTTACATTTTTCCAACTAAAATATGTTAAATCGTTGACTCTGATTTATTTCTATCTATATATAATATACTTATGTATGTACAGAATGTACAATGTACGGTATAAGAAATTGCAGATAAATTCGCGTTACCACCCAGCCATCACCATCATATATACCACCCATCCATATGAATTGCTAAAGCTTAAAAAATAATAATAAAAATCCCACCAATTTATCATTGATGACGCAAGAAATATTGGCGGCACGTTCATCGTACACATCATTTAAAATACATAATTCGAAGACATTCATATGACTATTATTTTTGGCTTAAACGTTGTATTAGACCTAGTTTAACACCACAATCCACAATCGACAATCCCTATTGTAATATAATCACAAGCACGAGCGTTGAAATATTTATGGAGTTCAAACTCGGTAGATGATGGAGTTCTCTCTCTCTCTCTCTCTTTTTATTTCTATATGGTTGGGTGGGAGCTTAGGAGGCAATCTATGCATATTATATTAAATGTACTCCCCCAAAAATTTGCTCGACTTATATTGTTATCGTCTAAAATCGTACTTTCCATTAAAATAATACATTTCTTAATTTTTTCTTGACTCGGTTCTTTCTTTTCTTCTATAATAACTTGCTATTTGTATGTATGTATATAGGATGTGGAATATGGTAAAATGTTGTTACTCTTGGCTCTGGATGAAATATCCTGGTGGCTTTATTATATCTGAATAATCTGCAAGACGAAATCATTAATCAAAAGAATGAAGAAAATGGAAAATGGGAAAAAAGTTTCAAAAAGCCAACGCACAAAAAAAAAAAAAGAAAAAGAAAAGAATAATTCTATTTTAAAATATGGCGTACGTAAGATAAAAGTCTTGAAAATTCTATTTGAAAGACTTCCAAGAAAAAGAACAGAAAAAATGACTCAGCAATATGTCGTTTTAATTAGAAACATATAGTGACGAAAGAGAGAGAGACAGAGAAAGAGCACGCGTTTTCTAACAAAATTAGCAGACCTTCGTGTAGTACACGGCTTTTATTGAAAATTAGGGTTGGATGAAAATGAAAATATCATCTACCACATTTTTTGCCCTATGTTTTTCTAACTAACAAACTCTAGGGAATACCAGCACAGAGTTATAGGTATATCTATGTAAAATGTATTTATAGTGTAGCCGAAAAGCTTATCCCGAAGCCTCGAAACAATTTTAATTATTTCTATCGTCTGCCACGGTCAAGTTTATGTAGACTTTTATGTTTCGAACGTGGCCCATAACTTATCTTGTTTTAATACAGTTTTGGTAGATATATACAATACACATATGTATACTATGCAGTGTTACCCAATTGTTATTGCGGGCAGATAAGAATTAAAACCTAATTTATTTTAATTAGCCAATTTTGAAAGGCTTTTATCGCTTTACATTAAAATTTATTGGGCCTAATGGTGAAATTTAAGAAGTCTCATTACCATTAATGGCAATGCTAATTTGTCAACAAAAGAGCAACTACAGATAAATGTCCAATGACATTGTCCTGTGTGTCAGGAATTTGTCAATAAAGAGGAAAAGGACACCTACACAGTTGTCACATAACATTTGGGAGGCCTTTGTTCCAATGAATTTCACATTTTCTATGTTCCGGTGACATAATTTGCTTGACATGGCAATTTTTATCATTTTTCCCATTATCTGCAATACCCAGGAGATTTTTCTTGAGATCATAACAGCCATATGCCAGTGGCATACAACAATTTACAATCAATAAGAAACTATGTAAGTCCAGATATTTGTTTGTGAGGTCTAATTTCATCAGAGGTGAAATAAATTCCCAAGATGAGGCAAAAAATTCCAAGATTTGACCCCATATAAGAAATATTAATTCATGATGATAGCTTTGATGGAATTTCAAATGTGTCCATCTAGAAGCCTGAAAAGAACCTTCGAATTCTCAATTAATAGTAAATTAGACGAATTATACAAATATTAGATTTTATTTGCCAGAAATTTCCCATCCAGACTTTGATTCTATATTGATGTAGTGATGGGAAAACTAACGCATAGTTTCCATAAACAAAACAAAGACATTTATCTTTCTAGATTCAATCCAAATATCGGATAAAGACTAAATAGTCATAAGGAGACAAATATGGTTTTTAACAACTGTAGCTAACCTAGTTTGATCCCTATTACGTTAAAAACTAAATGTGCGTAGATTTATCATAGATCTCTAATAACATAATCTATATGGATGGCACATTGCATACAACAATCTCAAGATACATTTCATAGACCGCCATTTAGTTTATACATAAATGACGTCATAACATTTCACCATTTTATTTTATTTTTTTCCATTCGATTACAATTGCACCGTGAGAAATTCAAAATGACGATCGAACATTTTTTTAATCTATCCATAGATTCTATATTACAAGATCTATGATTTTTCTCTATCATTTAAGATTAAGTGTATACAATTTGATTCGGGATTCGAACCCGAGGACTTTCTATAATATTTGACATCGGAAGTAGGATTTTTTTTATTATGTAAAAATCAACTTTCGTCCGCATACATACCGTTGAGTACCTAATATTGATGTTATACATAATAAAATTATATATATGTAGGTTAGGTAGATAGATATATATATCTAAAGAATATAAGGAAGTATTATTATTACCCTTATATACACCTGAGGTCAGAGCCGCAATTTAGACGGTAATGACAGAAAGTTTGCAAACATTTTATGTGCTCTAATATTCATGGTGGCCATATTATTTTATGAAAATTCGTGTGTAAAGCTGTACACCAGAAGCTTAAAGCCTCCATAAACAATGTGTTAGCTAGGTATAATATTAACGTCAATTTTCTTTTACAATGTTTTGGTTTGGCTCACATAAAAGCACAACATGCTTTCATTATGTTTCCGAACAATTAAGGAGTTTAAGGTGTTAGGCTTTGCGGTTTTGTTTGAATTTTGTTTTTAAGGAAAATATGTGCGCTGGGTCTAAAATGGCTGCCTTTTTATTATATATAAAGCTATACCGCACGAACAGTTTAAAAAAGATTTTAATCTATGGCAAAAGAAGAGTTATTCAAACTTTTCTTCTCTTTTTTCCTTTTTTTTTTCTCTCAATAAAATTTTGAAGCTTTTTGACACCAAACGAAAAAGATCAAAGCATTGTGTAACCTGAAAATTCTAGGTATTTTCGATAAAATGTCAAACATATACATCAAACATAAATAGTTATATACCTAATCTATATGTATATTAAAAAGATACATCTAAGGAACTATATATACATATATATATATATATATATATAACATATCCTCAGTAAAAGTATCCCTCCGTTCGTATAATCTGAACGTACATAATGATGAGTCTCTAGATATCGATTCACATTACAGCATTAATGAACTCTTCATTTTTGTGTGCATGTAGCCTGAAGCTAGTGAATTATCTGTCCATTAATGGATAGAAGGTTTTTAGAAAATTAGAAAATTTTACTTTAAACTCAGTGACAGGATTCTGATTGTACATCGTCATTGCGATAAAATTGCTGAATAAGTGTTTTGTTGTGTTAGTATGGGATCTTCAGTGTCAAAGAGAAGATTTTTGAAGGTGACAACAAAAATAGTTTGAAATAGTTTACCTAACCTCAATATTAAGCAAAAATTAAAAAAAAATTAAATATATTAGGGTTGACAGCTAAAAAGGCAATTCAGCACATCAACAAGTTCATTTTGAAAGGTACGTGCCTCTGTTGGATATAAAAAGTTTATCGAGAAATTCATTCCGAAAATAGACATTTGCACAAATGCTCTGTCACAAATATTGTATCCATCTTTGAGTATATAAGGAGAGCGTATAAATCGCATATCTATCATGATTCATGAAATAAAATACGCACACAACGTCTGGTGCAGCAGTATGGGGGGGGGATGAATAATTCACCATTGTCATTTAATCAAAAATGGCTGAAAGAGATCAAAACAACGATTTTACTCTGAGAACTGTCAACAAATTCGAATTACAATGCAAAAGTTGTCAAGCACTTCTCTTCCAAGAAAAGATAATGGCGGCCATTTTCTGTTAAACTGAATCGTACGTTTTGTGCTTAAGGTTCGTTCCTCTGGTTCTTTCTTCTTTGGTATCCGTACACAGTACCGTAGAGTGCCGATTATAATACTATGGAAAAGGCTACTTTTTAACCCTGGATATGCAAATCCAAATATGAAGAAAATGAATTAAAACTTTGTATTTGATACTCGAGTCTTCTTTTTTGACAGTTTGTCAGAGTAGTATAATCTAAACAAAACCTTTGTATTTGACAGCGGTATTCTTTATTTTTATCTTTTTGCAAAATTTCTCATCGATGACAATGATAAGATTAGATCCAAATAGTGTACCCATGGTCCATGATATGGTACACTATTATGGGATGTACTCTATATTCGGCACATCTGTCAGTTTATCGATGTCGAAAATAATTCGCGATCAGAATCCCAACACAAAAGTAAAACATTATGATGACGACATAATTGGAATTGGAATAAATGAAAAATATAAGATCTCAATGAATTTTTTTGTACATCGAAAAATTAAAGTAATTTAAGACATCTTGATTTCTATAATTTAGGCATTATTGTCTTGTCTAAATTGTCTATATTTATGTATTTATGTACATAAACCATTTCTCTTTTGAATCTTTTTCACTGAACTGAATATTCAGTATTCAGTTGATATTTAGGTATAATCTAAAAACAACCACTCAATATCGATTTATTTTCTTCTTGTTATTTTTGTTTTTTTTTTGTTTTGTTGTATTTCACACAGGAACAAAGCTTTTTCTAAGAATAACACCCAACACCCATAAAAAGATTTGAAACCCTCTCTTTTATCTGTCTCCCCTGTTAGCTTCAGCTCGTTTATAGTTAATTTGCCTGTGAAGTTCATCGAATCATGTATCATTTTCAAAATTGATTTAATGTAAATGCTGTTGAAAATGTTTCACCTAAATCCTAAACCTAAACTATTATATTAGTGCGGTAACATTATCTAATTTTATAGAAGTTGATGTAGGATGATATGATTCACTTGATATCTCTCTATTGTAAAGTGTTTGATTCGATATTAACCCGACAACGTACAATACACGTAAGTTTATTGAGGTAGAACATTTACTTTTGCGGTATACCTTTACCCTAAATATTTAATTACTGATATATAAAAAAAAATTCAAAGTCCCCTATTGTTATATTTAAGGCAGTCAACAATTATTAATAACGTCGATAGATTTATGTACATATATTATAAACGAAAAATAGCACCATCATCGGTCTGCCATTTTTCATTTTATACGAGACAACATAATCGAAATCATGTCAATCGTAGCAACAAAAGGTAATCAGTTAAGTAAATGTTAAAGTGGAATTCGAACTGCCCATTTAATAGGTCACAGATCGACTAGTTATTATTATATTCATCCAAATTCAAATATACGAATAAACATTTTTTCATTACAAGCAATTTGAAAATTTGCTCAGAGCCCCGTAATTGGAATCTGGTATTTTTCTCAATAATCGCTATATAGTCAATTGATATTGATAGGGCTTCTTTGACGAGTCGAAATAATATCTTATGAAAGCAAATTTTATGTAATAATTCGGATTTCGTAATCTGAGTATTATGTATACTTGTAAATTCCTATAAGTAGATCTTTCCTACTTAAAATACAAATACTTATGTATTTCATATTAAAAAAATTAAAATAAATACTAAACGATGAGATAGACCCAGACTCAGCTTTAATTTGAGTGTAGTCTTGAGGCTATATTTCAATGTTTCGATTTTTAAAAAATAATTCACTGATCGGGTATTTTTGGAATAGAGTTTTCAATGGAAATGTCTCACCATATCGATGGATGGTAGAGCATTTTTTTTTTCAGATTGATATTCGAACCAGCTAACTGGAAAAAAAAATTGTCCTACGCTAAGGATCGCCAATTATAGAAATTCGTAGTTATAGGAATTTTAGGGTAATGATCGAAAAAGGAGTGAAAATAAAAATCAATTTTTTTTTTCTAATATTAAAATTTTATATGAAAACATTTTTATTAAGAGCTTTTTTTGGAGGAATTGAGATAAGAACACTACGACTATCGAACCTATTATCTTCAGTAATTTCTTGTAATGATTTTCCAAAATAGGAGAAATAGATTCGAACTCATGTCCTCCACATAATTTCGATATTAAAAAAAAAAAAGAACTCGGCAACTTTATAACTTTTTTGAGTGTACGTATACTCTTTTGAGTGCCATTGTTTTCCATTTTTACCATCTACTTACTACGAGTATACTGGCCGAAAAGCTCTAATATCATAAGTCTGGTACATTAAAAATATCTGTGTAGCCTGTAGAAGTGTAGAGTAACGAGTAACCAACCAGTGACCGTAATTGTAAATTCATTTAACTATAGACGACACATAAATATAAAAGCTCTGATAATCCTCTTATGTATTTAAAGTTACGTAAGTTTTCCGTCGCTGTGCAATAATATAATTGTCTATTATAAAAAGGTTTTAAAAACAAACAATAATGAATCAGGGTAGCTTAAATATTTTATGCCTTAAATACTATTTTTATAACAGTGACAAAAATAAGTCCAAAAAAATTAATGAACCAGCAATCTCTATTGTAATTATATCTATGGAATGGATGTACTGTTGGACCTTGGTTTTCAATATAGAAATAGCACAGACGGGTATGATGTAGAATTTTCCATAAATTTATTATGATGCCGTTTCAATAATGTTTGTAATTAACCTAAATTGCATTATTCAATAAATTTGTGCTTGATGTAATTATTTCGGTAGATACATAGGTTAGATAGGTAGCTATAGTATATAAATAATATATATAGATAATGTAAGTACATAGAGTACATATAGAATTCGATTTGATTTAGAAACAGAAATAAATTTGTGTGTTTCAGATTCGAGCAATTCTATCTTGAGACATTCTACCCCCTAAATCAATTATTCACGTGTTTTCTTATATAAAATAAAACATTTCATCATGAAGTACCATCATACCGGCATTGTTTGTTATAAAAAAGAAATACGGTCGTATCCATAAAGAAAATAATAAACCAAAAAATCTTATTAAATAAATCTAATGACATAAAAAAAAAAGAAAAAAAATATGTCAAGATAATGCTGTGTATACATAAAATGAAGTTCTCTTGTTACAAGAAGAAGAGGGCCATACAAAGCGAGCTTTTTTTTCTGGTGCCTAGGCAAAAAGTGTATCATTCACGTTAAAAGGAACGTGGTATAATATAATACTTTTGTGCTAGTATTCTATATATGTATAATGTATGTAGAAGAAACACCACACACTATAACTCTCTCTCTACTCTTATGTCTACCCTACCAGGAACAAATGGCACAGATTCTATTTTGCCAAGGACAGCAAAAAATTTTAACAAAAATGCTATCGTACCAGTATGTATTATGAAAGAATTATTTTTGATAAGTTACGGTTATTGCGTTTTGCTATCGAACACTTATGGTTGATCATTGCTCATTAAATGTCGTATATTCATAAATAAATTTTGAGAATCATAAAAAATATTAAATAAATAACAGACTCCATACAGCTACAAATTTAAGCGTTGTTCAAACCATAGAACTAGAATGTCTATAGAATGACTCATGTCAAATTATATCTGGCAGCACTACGAACATAATAATGTAACTCACATATTGTTCGAACAATGGAATTTACACAGACACCAATAAAAAGATATTTTCTTGTCAATTTTATTAGACATTGTATCAATATTTCATTCTCATTCTATAGATATTGTAGTTCTATGGTTCAAACAAACAAATTCGAGCCTTATTGTTAAGTATACAGACAGAATATACAGATGGGATATAGTAGGTATAGCCGGACTCACCATATTTTCTATATTTCTGATATTTTGTCATTATTCTTCAAACGCCCGGTTTTAGTGTTCCATTTCCACCTAATGTCTACATCTGTCACATACCGAACAATTTGTATAATTATGCTAAGATAAATAGTAGTTTACTTGTGAATTATTGATGACATCTGTCACATGTCACGCATAAAACTAATACAGGATGGATATTCAGTTGAACCAAAAAATTAAGCAATAAGAGGAAACGTCATTTAAAATTTCCAGTCAGTTTTTTTCTAATCTGGTGGTATATCTAGGATTTATTACCCTTGTCCACCATATAATATTGAGAGTAACTGGAACATGCATCTAATACTATCGTATCTATCGTCGTCCTGTCCTCTCAGTGGAGCATAGGGCCTCTGAAATCCTTCTGAACCTGACCCTGTTAGATGCTTCCCTGCGTATGTCCTGCCATGTATATAGCGACGCCGCCAGTTCGCTATCAACGGTTCTGCACCAGCTTTGGGCCGGTTCACCAAGACTTCGGCTGCGTTGGGAATTCCATCGCTGAGCCTGCCTTAGTATGCTGTTCTCTGGTCTGCGGAGTTTATGCCCAATCCAACTCCATTTTCTTTTCTTTATTTGGTTTGCTGCCGTCCTCTGTTTTGTGCGTCTCCAGAGGTCTTCGTTAGAAATCCTGTTCGGCCACTAAATCTTTAGTAACCATCTTAAAAAATTCTAACACAATTAATCTTAAAAAAAAACTCATCTAAAATAAATTACATTTCTAAAATATTGCCTTTTGGTTTTAATGATTTTATTTTTTGCAATTTTGTAATTATTTTTGATCTTTTCAATATTTTTTGTTAATTTTTTTAAAAGCCAGCCAGGTTGATACGAAAAAAACTGGTTTATGGCATAATTTTTAAGAGACTCGAACAGTAGCCAACAAAATCTAGATTAGAAAATCTTGAAATAAAGCAGTGTGAGCTTCCTTTATGTAGTTTTTAGATTAAATAGTTTTAGACAAATAGTTCGTGAGCTTTTCTATTTCACTAGGATGTCCTAACTACCTACAATCAGCCTCAGTATTTACGGTTCGAATTCATATGGACTTATTAAATAAAAATTGTATTGAGATTATTTCTTCTTTGTGTCAATAAAAATTAAATGTAATAACTTAAAATAGAATAAATGAACTTTATACTTTATACTTTTTCTTTTCTTTCAGATGTGTAAACTTACAACATTTACATGCATCATATCGATAATATTGTTAGCCCGAACGGAAGCAAACGCCTGCAAAATATCAGAATTTGCTTGCCGAGGGGGTGCATTTTGTCTCCCACTAGACAAATACTGTGATGGAAAGGATGATTGTGGTGACGCAAGTGATGAACCCAAATTTTGTACTGGTAAGTTTAACTTATTCATAAAGTAATCCTTGAGAGTTTTCTTCAAAATGCCTATGTACACACAAAACATTTTCCTTTTGTTTATTGTGGTGTGCATGAGGTTAAATGTGTATGCGTTTATTGCCTCTCGAAGAAATATACATATACATATTTACAATAACCACCCTTTGTACCCGTCATCCGTCATATACATACATATATATATATATATATATACGAGTATGTACCATAAACCATATAGATCCGCTGTATAATACTTTTGGTACATAGAACTTGACTTGCATATTTTAACGAATTCATTTTAATATTTAATTTGACAAATTGGTTCAAATAATGTTGACTTTGTGAATTTGTAACAGTAGTTTAGCGATGCAGAAGCTTGACTTTGATTATATTTTCTGTTTGAGTTTCGAATTCTTTTATTTTCATTTGAAAAGGTCAGGAAATGTTTACCAGCCCAGTTACTTGATTTTATATAATTGATAAAAAGCATTTTATATACCTACAATGGAGTAGAAGAAATAAGATAAATTAATTATATACGACTGGATTGGTGTGCTTTCATCTATTAACATCAACATAAGTCATAGTATAAAGGGCATCATCTACTATCACATAATGCCAAACCTAAGAAATAGAATAGACGTCTCGATTTATTGTTTGAAGTGTGGTCCATTATTTTTATGACAACACACAACTGTAGCTATATCCCATATATTCAACAAATTCATTTTAATCAGATCTCCTTTCGTTTTGGTCGAAGAAATGCATTTTTAAAGATTTGCCTAATTAATTAATTAATTTTTGTTCTCAATTAAGGACTATCTACAATGAGCTTAAGTTTATTCATCACTCTGTCTGTCTGTTTTACCTGTCAAATGACGTGTAGTGGATATTGTAAACAATTACATAAACTAAAAAGTATTTTTGTTTGGCAATACAAAATAGCGTCAATTATTTAAAAAAAAACTTACGTCATTTTGATGAAAGAAACCGATAAAAAATTTGTTAAAAATGTATGGACCTTAAAGGGTTAACTTTTTCTAAACATTTTATGTGGGAAAAAATGCTGCAAATTTAAAATAATATAAAAATACAAAGTTTCAAAAGCATATCTTTAATATTAAGAGAGTTCAAAATTGTGTCACTTTTTAAAAAAAAACCGCCGAAAAAACGGTCAAGATGTTTGATGCCTCACCAAATTTGTTTTCGGTTTCTTTCATCAAAATGACGTAATTTTTTTTATAAAATAGTCTCATGATGATGAGATCAATAATTCTCACGCTTCGCCACTGCTTTATTCACATATTTTGCTTTCAAAATCATCTAATTTTGCACTTTCTTTCAATGCACAGTTCCAAAAACAATAATATTAAAAAAAAAAAAAAAATAATTAAAGTGAGGTTATGATATCTTCATTTTTGTATGATGTTCAACGACAAGACGTCAAATCTAAATGTCATGTGACAATCAAGAATTAAAAATAAAATAAAAATAATCAATTCTATATATTCTGTATTCCTCTATGCTAGCAACTATAAGATTTCCATTTAATATAACAATAATTCCCCCCACCCCAAAACTACAACATTTACCTATATTCAAGCAATTAATCGCATAAATATTATTTCCAGCATAACTTCCCAACCGTTATTTTGTGCCATTTTATAGAAGACTGAATATATATATTTATTCCTCAAACAGGAAACGAGTTAATTGAGAAAAAGGAAAAAAAAAAAACTATTCTGAAAATCGTTTTTCTCTTCCAGTTTATATGTATTTTAAGCTTAAATACTGTTCTGTGCTCTATTTTGATTTTCTTTATTTCCATTTTCCATATGATTGATCTATAAAACGCTTAACATGGAATTGCTCTATTTATCATACTTTGCTAGACAGTTTTTTGTTTTCTTTTTTTTTTTTTTTGTTCCACAATTTGTTTTCTAATTTTTCCAATCAATACTTCAATTTACATAGAAAATTAAAAAGTTTTTTTTTTTTTTTTTTATTCATAGTTTGCAATCGTACGTATTATGGTGATATTGGCAGAACCTATGCCCTGAGAGTTCCACCACCACAATGGAATCGATTGCCATTTCTATGTCATATAACATTTACGGCTTCGGGGCACGAACAAGGAGATATTGTTCAGGTAAGTTTTCGGTTAGATGTGTATTGGATACATTTTATTATACAAAATTCATAGATTTATTGTGATTTCGATAACGCACTGACTTTTATGTCATTTTTATAACATGTAAGAATGGTTTAATGGATATATATGTACTGTATGTATATACATATATAGCTGTTCCTAAAACCTTATAATGTCCAACTATAATTTATTTTGTACTATAAACGAGAAATTGTTTGCTCGCCGCATGATAAAATTTAACGGAACCCATATAGTTAGTGTTAAGAGGATATATGTACGTACCTGCCTAACCTATTTCTTGATTTTTTTTTCACCACATCTACATACACATGGGATTTTTCAAAAAGGAAGCGAATTTACATAATAGCGTCGTATATTTAACCTATCCCATATTGAAATCATCTAAAATCTCATTGTCATATATAAAAGCACAAAAACACATTTGAAACCATTATCCTGGTGGCATTTCATATATAAATATATTGTGCTTGATATGATTTATTGAAGTTATCGAAATAAAGTTTGTTGAACCTTTATTTATAGCTATACATATAAATGTCGCTTCACGTACATAACATAATATGAAGAAGGAGTTATATTGTATAAAATAAACTTTATCGAAGTCAAAGAGAAGTAGGAATGGATGCTGTTCACGGGAAACACATACACACACATATACAGGCATATACAGGAGGAGACCTATTCCAAGATTGTTCTATCAGACCTCCCCCCCCCCTCCGAAAAAAAACTTTGTCTCGTATTATACTAAAATTACCTACCCAAAAAATAAACTTTATCGCCGGATTCGGTTTTTCTTTTTTTTCTTCTTCTTCATCTTCTTCTTTTTCTTTTTCTTTTTCTTTTTCAGCCACAATTGATTTTGGAAGAAGTGATTTTTTGATAAAAGCCCCAAAAATCCCATCCTACCGAAGATAAGTTTGGTGGAAGAGATGTGCACCATTTTTTTTCTCAAAGTACTAACATAAGTAACTTACTACTATATGGTAATATAAACAATATCAATTTCAAACTAATTTCCATAATATTTATGGTTGTGTCGCATACGTTATTCTCTGGTTTTATGGTTGAGAAATTTTGAAAATCTATGTTTTAGCATAACTTGGTACATACTTGTACGAATAATATAAGGGTTTTACTCCTTGTATCTTGTAAGACAACTACACACTCATCAGTTTATTAATATAAATCATATGAACGTAACGTATTTATCTCTTGTTTCTTTGGAGCCAAGAAGCTCTTAAGTTATTTTTTACAGTTGACAAATATTCGTAAGTACAATCTAAATGCACCATAATAATTAGTTACAAAAAAACGACTGTTGAAAATTTCTCTCTCAGATTTTGACTAAGAAATTATGGTTTTTGTCTTACTTTGAAATTACATATATCGGTGCATACTAAAATGCACATGCACCAACGTTAAAAACTAACTAAACTGTAAATCTTGGAACAAACATATCACATGAATTAAACGTAAGTCCTGTTTTAGCGTTCACAAAGAATTCTTTATTGCAATTTTAGTCTAATCGCTTACACAGAAAATACACCAGGAAGGATCGCTTGAGTTATGTGAGAAAAGGAATCCTTAGCCAAATATAAATTGGACTATCCGAATACTTTCGATATTATTTTTTTTTTCTTACTTAGAAGTTTTCAACATCTAAAAAACGAAAAAATAAAATTGAAAATCCTTATTTTACTGGACTATTTTGAAAGAAAAATAAACTAAGACATTTTCATTATAAATTTCAATTTTTGCTCTATATTTTGTGTCTTTACGGTTTTTTTTTGTAAGAATTCACTTTGAGTCGTCAAATTCATTAAAAAAAAAAATTTAACAAAATGGGGGAAATCTCCACAAGAGGCGGTTCGTGATTTGGAACGATTTTAAAAGTTTTTAAATTTAACCCTTAATGAATGATACCTCAAAAAGAGGCAATTTCTGTCCTTACAGAATAGAATTTTCAGTTAATATTCATGGCTAAAAGGAGCCGTTTCCAAAGCATGCGGGCTGCGGAAAACCAAAATTGGACGAAAATTGTACAAAACAAGACAATTTGTTCTAAATTCTTTTCATCATGGTATTTGATTTCGTGTAACTGCTAACTGATGTGTATGCTAGAACTGAGCGCTGTTACATCCTTGACGTTATTTTATAAGAAATATTTAACATTACATTGTAAATTCTCCCTCCACTTTCATCAATTATTCTTTACTAAGTTTCATTGGTTGATGGCCACAAAATTATTATAAGATTGGATGAAAAAAATATTGTTGAAAACCGCTGGTTTAAAGACATAAGGTCTCGCATCTTATTATAAATTATCATTCAGTAATCCTTTCGAAACGCATGAAAAATTATATTCAACACAGCCTCCACCACCCCAAAAAACTGTGCATCTAACTGCCTTAAAGGTTCTTTTGTACGGCCTATAGAGGAAGTCATCCAAATACATAAATATCAAAGCGAACACACACACACAGTTTCGTAGAATTGGAGGGTACTTACTGAAAAATTGGATTCGAACGAATTAATGGAGTGTTAATGGCATGGAAAAAAATTGGAATTGTGGGGTATGAATGGGTCGATCATTATCCATAATACGAAAGCATAAAAATGATATTGCGCTATAAATTTATTATTATGGGAAGTCTCAAGAAAGAAAGAAAGAAAACAAAAAAAAAAAAGGCTGACCAAAAAATACGTGGCGCCCAACCAACCTAAAATTGGTGAGCTTTTATTAAATATTTCTAATTCAATAATGTTTTTGTCATAAACTCATTAAATTTTATTGACATCCTGAACACAATATCCTTTTTTTTACCCTTTTATGAAACATAAACGTAAATCTGTCTGATGATGATATGAACAAAAGCTTTTAAAATCACAATTGAAGAACGTGTATTGGATACTGCTTTGATTATCATTTTCACTTCAAACTCTAAGCCACATTAACTTTAATTGCATAAAATTCTTCTCACTGTAGGTACATACACATACATACATAAATAAATATGCCACATCGATTTGGTTAGCAACCAGCAAGTCTTATTTTTTAAATACAAAAAAACTTAAGCTTTCAAATAAGAAACTTTTACCAATTACATGTAGCTTTTGTCTATTTCGACGAAAATGAAAATATGAAAAGAAAATGTTGAAGTTTAAATTAAGAATATTTGCTGAACAAAGCAATAAAAGAGGAAATTATATTTATTATATATATACATACATAGATATGTATATATATATATTACATCATTTAAAGAACCTTTGAATGGTTCCCTTGTAAGGCTTTTCCGGTTATTTATTAGAATATATATGTGTATGTATGTAGGTATGTACCAATAAATAGAAAAGTAGCTTTGTGGATGATGGTTATATCATACATACCCTACAGTACATATATACCGTCTTGGAGTTTTGTCTTGATTTTAAATTGAGTAGATGCTTGATGTCAATTATATCAAAAAAAAAAAAAAACAAAAAAAATAGACAAGCTTTTCATGTGCTTAATGAGAAACTTTTGGATGCTTCTTCTTGCTATATATATACATACATATATATGTTAATTACATAATTACGAAATAAAAGTTTATGTAGGTACATATATATATGTATGTATGTACATAGTTAAGGATAATATCTACTGTTATAAAGCATAAGAAAAGGATATGGATTATGGCCACGTTTCGCGGGTATATAAGAAGAATAAATTTAATGTGAATACCTTGAGACGATAGATAAGCTACAGAGATTATATTGTCTTAGTTAGTATTTAATTATCCCTAGTGTAAAATATTATAAAACTTTTTGTTTGAAATTATACTCTCTTTGAACTGTACACGTACAGTACATTCTATATTTATACTTTATTTGTCTATTCTTACGGAATGTCGGAATGTCTATTACTTCAATCAGCCAGCGGGATACCCCTCCGCACCTTTCGTTTGCTATAGTGTGCGTTTATTATTATTCAATGTTAATTTTTAAATTTACTGGACAAAATATTAAAAAATTCAAATATTTAACCAAAGCATTCGTTGAAATAACAAATATAAGCAAAACGATATTGGCATCGTTAGTACTTCGTTACACTTCGCACAAATACTATTAAATCTACACACACAAGGGTGGGCCTTTTCAATGAAAATCGGTAAAAATAATAGTCCCATCCAAAACAAATACTAATTATGTAGTTAGTTAGTTAGTGTAGATAGAGAGCGAGCATCCCAAAGCGTCCCCCCGAAAATCCCTAGGCCTTTGATAGGCCCATTAGATATCCCTCGCGCCCCTTCACTACCATTCCAGGCGTCACGGATTTCCGACAAGTTCGCCAAATGGCTTCCTAGCGTCTTTTGTCTTCTTCCTGATACGGCTGGGCAGTCACATAGTAAATGCTCAGTCATTTCAGGCAATTTCTCGCAGAATCCGTAGGTTGGTTCCACCACCACCACCACACCCAGCCTGCATAAGAGTGCTTTGAACTGACCGTGCCCGTGTAAGAAACTCGGTCAGTTTTTTTTAACTTTAACTCTAGGTAGAAAAAGTAAATATTTTTTTATGCAAATTGATCCGGCCCTCTGATTAGTGCTTTAGCTTGTCTGCATCCTGATACTGACGTCTACAACCGTGTTGTACATGGAATGTCCGCCATTTCAAAACGGTATTGTAGCGAAAACGCATTATAGAAGTACCGCGTTATACAAGGGTTACCTGTATTTCCGAAACAAAATCGGTCGCACTGAATTTTAGATATTGGCCATCAATTAAGAGATCTTTTACTAAGTGGAAAGTAATTAACCATAGGAATAATAGAAGAACACATTTTGATTTATTTATTGTTGCCATTAGAATTATGATTGTGCCTGAAAGATCAGGTGCGCCCGATAAAGGATTAAATATAATAATGGGGGACTTAAACGAATTTCGAGATATTGAAGAGGTCAAATTATATTAATTAAGGAGCACCTATTTCAATATTGTCAATTCAACTGTAATTAAACAATCGCATAATATTATTAGCACAAATTCAACTAATTAATAGTAATTGAAATAATTGATTGATAAGCCATTGACAATTTTTATAATTAAACTGTAAATTCCATCTCATACTTTAACAATTAACATCCCTCCCTCCTCACTAAATAAATTAAATACTAAATCGATATTACAATACTTTACAGATAATATTCGATGGATTTTCGGTCGGTCGTTTCGATGAAGGACTAATGGATTCCGAATCAGAATCGGCTGACACAAGCTTAAGTCCTATTGGTGATTTGCCGGGATGTCCTGAAGGTTTTATGCAGGTAAGAGATTTATTTATACATACTGTACGTATACGGTACATACACATGCATATATAGTACCTAAATATAGTATGTATGTATATGTAAATAAAAAAAAAAAAAAAATTCTACGTGCATAGCAAAACATGTCATTTCAGTGAACAGTGCTTTTGTTTGCTTTTAATCCTTTCTTATGTTTATGTGAAGCTGTTTTTATTCCTACATGTCACACTCATGCATATATTCGCTTGTTCGTTTTGTTTTAATTAAAAAGGAAAAAAGGGAAAAAAAACATTTCTTTGAACTTGAGGAAAAAACAAATTTTTTTTATATTTATAGTCGGGTAGAGGTAGAGGTGTACACTGTACACACGTACGATACGATATACAATAATATGCCAAAAAGCAAAGAGTAATAATATGGGTAAAGATCATAGCAAGTATCTTTATGATAAGGTACGTTCTCGACACAATTTACCTATACATACATATACATAGGTAAATGTATGTATCTATAGAGAAATGAAGAGCTTTTATGTACGAGTATATACGCTTGACTCGAGGAGGTAAGCGATTGAATTTATTAAATGATTTTTTTTTTTTTCAATCGCAATTTACCTTCAGGATTGGGTTTATTAATAATGGTGTAGGTATACATACATATATAGGAAATATATGTATATAAAGCTTAGCTTTGCTATGCTTCTTCTTTTTTTTTTATTATTATTATTAAATATGCAGGAAATGTGATGTCACACCCAGAAGCTTAAAACCCATTTCCTGGTATAAACTGTTAAAGGTAAATTTGAACAAACAGCAAAGAACGCTTCTTATGGGTAGATCCTTGTGGTTGTTAACTGTAATAGCTTTTGAATATTATTTTTGTTGCTGTTATACAAGATAGGTGGGAACGGGTTAAAGGTGTAACAAGATTTAATTTAAACGGAAAAAAAAATACTATGGGTAGGTGGATATTTACAAGATTAAATACAATTTCAAAAATGTATACTTCATGGCTCATAATCTCCCCGCCCCTCATACAAAAGCAAAAGCAATCCATAATAAATTTTTGTAAATAAAATAAATGAAATCGTGCTTTTGCATACGGGCCTTGATAGAATTCATTTTAATCGATAAAAGGTTAGTTTAGTAAGGTCATTATTGCTATGATTTGATTGAAAAATGTCATTTCTAGGATGGTGGAAACTTTGCACGCTGTGTGGAAGGTAGGAAATTTCTCGATGAAACTCGTTTTTTTTTGTCTGTATTTATAGAAGTAATAAAAATAAATAAAAACTCATGAGTGAGAACAAATTTTGATTGGTCTGGATTCTGGCTAATTAGCACTTTAGATTGAAAAATAATTTTTCGAATTAGCCTCTTTCCTATTTATTGAATATTTTACAGTTTTCCTTTGAAAAAAACATCCTTAGGTCTTGTGCTCGAATAGAAGGTCTAGTGTGTCGTTTATTCAAATAAAATCTCCATGGTTTATGCATATTTGAAAAAAACTAAATAAATTTTGGTTTATGGGAATTTTTTATGGCCTTCTATTCAGATATGGGTCTTCTATTCGAAATAAAAATATTTTCGTTTTCAAAATTATGATTTTCTTTTTCTCTACTCTCTCGAATACAAAACTTAGGGCATTTTTTATCGAGGGAAAATTAGTATTTAAAAGCATCCGTTGAAACCAATTCAATTTGATTATTTTTTTCCATTTTCCATTTTCAGTTAAGTGAACTGGGTCGACCATTTACTGGTGGATCATGGTGCGGTGCAGCAACAGGACCACAACTTTATTACAGTGAAACGTCTACAGTGACGGCATCTGTAAAGGCATGTAAATATATAATATTTAAATTTTTCGAAATAGACTGAAGATCTGAAGATAAATTTTCAAAAATTATTTACTTTTAATGTTTAAGAAAATGATTTCGTTTATGATGTTTTGTAATGTGCCAAAAATTTTTTCAATTTTTATTCACAGGTATTCCATGCACCAATGCAGGCTGCAACTCCATTTGAGTTTCGTATACGATATAAATTTATCAGCACATCCGATGCTATTGTAAGGTTAGTTAGTCTCATCTTCAGCTACATAAATTATCACAATTTTAAGTTCGAAAACTATATTCACCTCTGTCTCTATACGTACTGTACTGTCACACAATTTCTCATCTTCTACTATCGAACATATCGTAATCAATTTCATATTGACATTTACATTGCATCAGAGTATATAGAGTTTGGTGATGCGTTATGAGTAAGTGTGCTTGCTTTGGAGCGACAACACTTGAATTTGATTTTCTCCAGACTAACAACATACAGCAATGTATAAATATGTAGGTTTCTCAAGTTTAATGATTACAATTCTGTCGATTCAAAAATATGAATGTCAGAAAAAATAATTAATCGGTCGGGTTGAAATAATCCTTGGAATTGGAACAATGTGTAAATTGAAGCGGGTTTAATGCCAAAACGTAATTTTGGCAATTAAAAAAATTAAAATGGACAGTAGCGTTATGTCAAAATGGAATTCCATATTTGACGACATTATTGTTTCAGTGAATGCACTCCATAAAATCAAGATGGCCATAATTATTTGATTTGGTGAAATTTGAGATGAAATTTAGATTTTTCTGATTTTTTTAGAAATTCGTTGCGAAAAATAGAAAAATTGAGTTAAATTTGATTTGCTTACGACATTTACAAAATAATTATTTAGCTACATCTGGTTATTAAGCTAATGTCAAGGTGTAGTTAATATACGTACAAACTTACCGAAACGTAAAATTTCATCAAAAGTTAATTTACTAATTCATAGGCACACAAGACGAAAGGAATATTTAAAATATACTCGGTTTGTTACTTCTTCTGACACCAATGTTTGAGCATCACATTATAAAATGGTTTTGTACATTTCCATATCAAATATTCTGATTATAAAAAGTTTTTTTTTTTTTTTTTTTTTTATTTTTTAATATTTCTCATGTTTGTTTTTGTGATTGTTTACGTTAAATATTTATAAATTCTCTGGAAATTTATTTTTGTTATATACATGAAATGAGAAATGTGAAATGATTTTGCCATACCCAACCACTCTAGAGAATGTAGATTTTGTAGACATTCTACCTACAGTCTGTGTACATTTTATACAGTATGCACAGTGAATTCACCTCTGTTTGCTTTTCCATATGGCAGAAATGGCTTAATTTTAGTCCCGGCTTTTGTATATTGAAGAAGAAACTATACGGTTTTATATCTCTATCTAGATGATTCTATATATACCTGCCATTTACCTGACAAAACATGTATTTTATCCTAACTCTACACAATTATATATATATTTATATGTATGTATGTCGTATATGTAGTATATATAGTATATGACAAGTAGATAGGTAGTTAGATATTATAAAAGCTAAACAAATATTTATTTTTCAGATATGGAACACCTAATGAGCTGCTTGAACTTGGTCGTGTTACACCAGGCACATACTGCACCAGACAGTTTGATGAATGCTATCGGAAAAAGTGTCGTCTACAGAGTCCCAATTATCCTGGCATGTATCCAAGGAATGTTACGTGTTACTGGACAATCAGACAAAAAACGGTGCCAACATGTAAACATGCAATGGTATCGGTTAGCCAGGAAAATTCGCATAAGTCACTGGTGAAAAGGTAAGCGCCATTTATTTATTATTAGATATATATATATATATGTATGTGTGGATGGATATGTATATTCTGACTCATTCCCTAAGGTGTTTTTATATGCATACATATATGTATGTATGTTGTATATGAAACACAATGTATTTAAAACAGTATCATTATATAGGTTTTGTTCGCCGGGTAAATCAGCCCGAGTCATTTATCAAAAATGGAGGAATACATTTTTTAGTAGTCTTTTTTTTTCGTTTTTTTAATGTGAATTCATTATTATGCTCAGCTCGTGTACATTAATTATAATATTTGGAAGGGCGCCCGCAGAGACATCGAATCTAAATCAGATGGTTTTTTTTTTTTTTGGTATATATACTGGGGGGTTGAAATAAAGAAAGGTTAAGGACGTTTCGTGTTTTATATGGTAATTCTTAAAGGAATTGCTGAAATATGTGGCAGGGAGTAAGATAAATATTATTTCGGTTTTGTGGATTTTTGTTTACACAAGGTGATATTGTTGAAAACTTGAAGAATAAGAATTTTTTTATTTTTTTTACTTTTCTTACATTCGCGTGTAACCTTTCGCACAAGAATTACAATTTGTGGTGTAAAATCTACTACTCTCTATATATATATGTATACTCTCTTTCTATGACTGTTTGGTATAACAATACTTTTTTTTTGCACCTCGTAACAATCATGTCATGCTTCGTAAAGGTGAAAAATCATCAATATTCAAAGAGGTGCGTGACATGCGATTGGTTTTGTAGTACAAACTTTGATTTTCATACTTGGAGGCTTTTTGGTTGGTTAGCCTATATAGACTTAAGACAGCCACCAATATATTACAAAAGAAAAAATGTCAAAATATTTTAATTATCTTTAAATTATTGTTCTATTGGTGCATTTATATACATAGGAATACCCATCGAGACCCAACAAAAACGAAAACATCCGATTTCCAACATTTTTTTATATGAGAATACGTTTGAAAGTAAATTTCCACGAAAATGGTTGATACACGGTATTGCATATTAATCCCTTGTGTGATTTGCCCGAATACAATTCGGGTAGGTATTTTGCTGCTCCAGTGATTTGCCCGAGCTGGATTCAGCTCGGGTCATTCCCCCACCAGTCTAGAGAACGCATCGCGCGCGTTGAGTGACACGTGTCATAATTTGATCTTTTGAGAACAATTAGTCACCGGCTACTCGTCGCCCAGTTAGTTTGTGTGCTGTATTATCGTGTCGTGTGTATTCAAATTTTCATATTTACGTTTTACGTATATTTACGTATTGTTTATTTATGTTTTATACTGATTTATTATATTTCAAAATATGATAAAAAAACATAATAGTGAAAAAGAAAGGGTGGCTTTTTTTGACCCACTTTTTTCCAAGAGGTTGACCACAGAAGTGGTTAAGCGACGCTAAAAATCGACAAAAAAATTCCAATTTTTCTTACACCGATCATTACAAAAACAATATTGCTTGAAAGATTTTTCCAATATTTATTTATCTCCATTATGACTCTGTGTAAAAAGTGATGAATGGCTAACTATTAGAATACGATCTAGCAAGAAGAGAACAATAAATGTAAAATAGTGAAAAGCGCACATTCTAACAAGAAAACCAACAATTATAATAAAAATTCGAATTTGACAGTGGTACTAGTCAACGAGAGTGATCAATGAATAACTACTGCCTTTCTATGGAGACGGAATACTACATTTTAAACAGAATGTGCGTCGCGATACTGATGCTATCTATGAATCCAAGAATTCCATGTGGAAACCAAACCACACGGTCTCAAATGCCCCTACTTCATAAAAACACTTTCATTATTTAAGCTCAAATATTACTTAGTAATTTCGGAACATCCTACTGCAAAGAACAGGTGCACTGAGACTTTTCGTCTATCAGAAATTTGCTAAACGAATCTCCTTGTTCTATCCTATCACAATACTTTATCCAAATTCGCCCTAACAGTTTTGGACATAATAATTCTGTGGGAGCTTAACAAAATCGCTTAACTTGACTTAGGCAAATTACATTTGTAGAATTTTTTTGTTTTTCTTAATTTTTAAATGTTCCTTTGTTTAAAATGACAAAGAAATGAATTGTGAGATAAAGCTTTTTATGCCCACGCACAATCTACGTACCATATTTGTTCATTCTTTCTTTAATAAAACATTTCAAGAATGTGTCTACCCACACGGTCACGTCAATTGGAAAACTTTTTGTAGGTGTAGGTTGAAACCTTTTTATTATTTATATAATTAGAAAATGAGTTTATACTTTTTTATACCATCTAACATCGCTGAATTGAACTTTAAATATAATTCATAAAAGGTTAACATCTCTGGTGTTCACTTGTTCGTTCAGTCAAAGTTCTCCTTTTTTGCATAAATTATACCTACACTATAATAATGTAAGGTATACGTATATCGATATATATGTTATAAAATGAAGCACCTCCCCCCACTCTTCACTTATATACCTATAATCTAAACGTCCCTTTATCCAGAGGCGTTAAATTCGATCCCTTTTGGCATCCCTTACTAATAATAATTTTGCCCTTAAATAAAAGATGGATTCGTGTCCCTTTAGGTGTGCATGGGTGCAAAAAAGCCGAAAATGGTACGATATATTCTGCGTGCTGCACGTTTATGCAGTTCTCGATTAAAAGTTTGTAAGACGAACTCAATCATTGGAAAAATATGACTCCATTTTCTTTCTGTTTTGTTATTTTTCTCAGTGTTCTCCATATTTCCATATATTATATCGGTCAGGTATACCAACAGATTCGTCTGTAAAACAGTAATAGGAGGATCTTCTTGGGAGAATGAAGCGAAAAAATCTGTTTTCGTAAATGGTTGTTTAGTTGATGTTAATATTTTGTTGGATCAATTTTTTTTTCAATGCAATTTTACTTGACAATTTCTTTCTGTAAAACACTGCAAAATATCTCTGTAGTCTCTCTAGCTCAAATGTTTATTTGGTCTCTTAATTGATCGAGTTTTGAGTATGATTTCTAATCACTACACTGGGAAACCAAATCTGCATCGTTCTTTATCGGTTTTTATCGCTCTTATTCCATAGAAGGGCCACAATAACACCGCAATGCAATAGATATGGTTATAGGATAAAATCTCCGCTTCCGGACAAAATCCCCCTTGATAGATTTTTTTAAGCGGACAAAATCCTCTCTGATAATTTTCTATAAAGATGACAAAATACACCTGGACAATATCCTCCTCCCCCTAGGACAAAATTCTTCCAGGAAAAGAAGAATTCTGTCAGCGGAGATTTTTTTCAAGGAGGTATTTTGTCCGTCTTGCAATAAATTATCAGGGAGGATTTTGTCCGGGAAGGTGGGATTTTATCTGTTTACCGACCTGCACCTCTAGCTCTAGCTTTAACTCAAGCTCAACCTTAATATTCAATCAAAACGAATATTTGAATGGCCAAAAAATGAAAATGTCTGACACACCTGCTTTATACCTATAAAAATCTAAACCGATTCCTATTTCCTCCTATATAGTAAAGTACCCATACATACAAACAATACCTTTACCTTTAGCTTGAGGAGGTACGTATCCCTATAGCCTATACAATTCATGCCTACTTACTGAAACGAAAATTATTTTAAAACTACACTAACTGTGAGATTGACCTATTTTGTGGAATTGTGAAAAAGTTTTTTTTTTTTTTAAGTAAGGGATAAGGGAGGCAATGGAAAAATGTTATGATCAAAAGGTATGTGGGCGTAGAATCGATTCTAATTTGATTTTTCTGTATAAGCTCTTCTTGCCATCAACAATATTATTTAAAGAGATTTCGAAGGCTTTAAAAGCTCCAAACAATAAGTCATGCATAAATTTCGCTAATGTTGCCAATCTTTATTGTTGTTGTGGTCGTTGTTGTTGTTGTTGTTGGTGTTGTTGTTGTTGTTATTGTTATGGTTGTTGCTGTTATTATTATTGTTTTTTTGTTATTCTCGGGGGAAAAAGGTAATTAGCGATTTTCTGTTTTACTAATGAAAACTCTCGTCTCATTCCACGTTCATTTAATCATTAATTAATTAACAATTTAATAATGTTTTTTTTTTTTTTTTATTTATGTAGATCGATAGCCAGCCTCAACAAGACGTTTCGTTCAATTAGAGCATGGTCGGATTGTACAGGCGAACGGGATCATTTAATATTCTATGATGGCAGCTCAACCAACGACCCAGTACTTGCAAAATATTGTGGTGGCGATTGGCTTCCAAGGGTTATATCACGGTAAATGTTGTTGGTTTTTTTTTCTCTGTTTTTTTTTTCTTCTCTCTTTTAATAATTTAATTTGGAACATGATGGTGTGTTTTGGAATTATGGGCATGATAGAAGCTCTGAGCTGTAGCTTAGGCTATTAAAAATTAATAAAATGGATAAAATGTGTATATACACTTGAAGCTATGAATTATTAAAAAGCAACAAAAAAGATTATTGAGATTGAAGAAGCTCTGTTTCTGTTTTCAGCTTTTTCTGTCTGTGTGTATGCGAAATGATTCTATATTCTGTACGGACCAACAGTATAGTATAGAAGGATGTAAACATGAATTTTCCAAAAGAGTTAGCAATTTAATGACGGCAGCGTATATATTTTCAATTGAATTATTCATCTTTTACTAATTCCACTTTACTTTATATTTTGCTACAACACTCAAAATGATGTTTGCATAATTATTATTAAAGTAATTAAATATAGATGGAGCAGCTGCTGTTGTGATAGTGACGCATCAGACAAAGGATTGGTACCTAATTTGATTATTTTTAAGTCGTCCCAAATAGATAATAAGTGTAGATAGATTTTTTCATTTTGAGATTCTTTTATTGTTTTGGTTCATTCATTTACTTCATTATTTCGAATTTATTTTGTACAATTCATAGAAATATCGGCAATAGGCATTCGGAAATTAGGCAATAAAATTTTAGCCGTCGCCATACATTAAAAATGAATAATTCATCGGCTTAATGATAACTAGATGAACTAACTAGATGAAGAATGTAAGTAGCATTCAAATGGCTCGTTCTAATTAAAATGGTAGGCATTAAAAAAATATTTCATAGTCTCCATTAATAAAATAGTCAATTCGTATATATAAAAAACTATTTCAAATATTAGGAAGAAAATAAAACATTTGAGAGGCTTTGAATCTGTATTTTCTCTGGAAGAAAAATAATCAATAAGTTTTAAAAATTCACGATATGATAGAAAAATAATCTTATCTAATAGAGATAAAGTATTATTGGAGATAAATTATTATTAAAGATGAAGTATTATTGAAGGTAAATTATTATTGAAAAATTAAAATAAATTATAATCGGAAATAAATGATTATTGAAGGTTTATTATTATTGGAGATAAATTATAATCGAAGATAAATTATAATCAAAGATAAACTATAATCGGAGTTCAATTATTTTTATACAAATTTTTAATCATCAATTCATTTCTTTTATATTAATTAATTTAGTTATATAGGCGGACATACTTTGAAAGGATTATGAAGGATTTGAGGGCGCCAAATTTATTTTGAATTAGGCAGGTTTATATTGGATTTGGGAAGAAAGAAGAATAACATAAAGAAAGAATAAATAAGTTGAAAACATAATGGTTCATTTGACATTCTCTAAGTTAGGCGCTTCGTAAAAATTTGCCTAAGGCGCTCGGCTTGGCCAAAACTTTTTGAGGATATGTACAAGTAGTAATCAGATAGAAGAAACATAATTAAGTATAAGTCAAGTATAGTAAGCAAACTTTGATGGTTATATTATTAATTTTCCAATATACAGCTGAAAAACTAAAAGGTAATTTTCAACATTCAAGTGCCCACTTCTCTGAACATCAAAATAAAAATCTCAATGATTGGGCACCTAACTTTTTATTGTAGTTATGTAGGTAGTACACATCAAAATAGTTCAAAGTCATATGCTTTTAGTAATTTATAGTAAAGCTCCCGGAAACTTTGCAATATTGAACGTTGAAGAGCACCATACATACACTATAGCTACATGTACGTGTACATACATACATACATACATACATATTTGAATGAACATCAGAAAACTTTACTTTTATATATTTTTTCGGTTCAAAACACTTAAACCAGAAAATATGCAATAAATGCCGATATAGACCACCTTTATGATGCTCGAAGTTTATGTGGAATGTGTGCATGCATTCCATCCATTAAAACATTCGCATTTGACGTTTATATGAGAGAAGAGAGAGAGAGAGAGAGAGAAAGAGTTTAGAATCCGCCAATTCTATATTAGGTAGGTACTTACGGTTAAACCACAATAACAAAATTGTATGATATTTTTTTTTCGATTTTTTTATTTAATCCTGGCAGATCGCTAACAATTGGGAATAATCCGTTTTTACGTTTGGCAGATTTAATGACAATCGTTTTTTTTTTTACTACATGGTGAAAACGGGCTTTGCCATATATACGAGTATAGTGTTGTATGTTGTATCACGATATAAATTTATGTATAGCTGTATTATGGGCAAAACGACCATTTATATGTGACAAAGATATAAAATTTATGTTTTCACAATCATAGATTAAAATAGCTCACCCCTCGATAGGGTTTTTAAATTAAAATCAATGTCACATGAGGTATACAGAAATAATGAATTTCTCTACATAATATATTAGATAGATGTCCGACAACCAGAACTTTCAAAGTAAGTTTAACGTTTTAACGGAGATTTCTTTCACTCTCTCTCTCTCTTTCTATCTCTCCGTCTCTATGTCTTTTTGTAATGTTTGAATATAAATATTTAGATTTGGAAAATCTAGAGGAAATATCTCCACAGAAACTTTCGTATAATTAAAATGTCGGAGTATTTATTGCTGGCTGAATTTACCGGGAATTAGAAAAAGAGCTGAATTTCTCTATACTATTATTACTAAGGCTTTTGCTTAAATTAGACTTCTAAATTAGGACATTTGGTATAGATTTTACAACAGATATATGTGGGAAGAAACTTTTTCTCCTATTTTAACTTTTTTTGTATGCTACTGTGAAAAGTTATAAGTTATGTGAGCATATAAATTCTACATACATACATTATATGCAAATTTAATTCATTTGACAAGTAGTTACCTACCTAATGGCTTATTGGAATATTAATAGATTTTTTTTTGTGGAGTTTTACACATAGCTCCTTATCTACACTGTAAATCGAAGGGATTTAAAATTTACATTGAATATAGCTCTAGGTTTTCCTTTAGCCCTAGGTTTTGTATACGAATTTATATTTATCTGAATTTTTTATGGGGCGACATATTAATGTCTCTAGGCCTTCTATTCAGATAGGTCTTCTAGTTATTCGAAAAAAATATTTTCCTTTTCAAAATTACGATTTTTTTTCTCGAATAAACACTGTAGAGGTAGATATAGAAGGCATCTCATCTGTTATTTCCCATTTCCCTTTTTCTTTTGCGTCGAATATATTATGTACTAGGCTAGGAATTAAACGAATTCAAATCTTTTGTTCACTGGAAATTTAGAAAATAATTCAAAGAAGAATCAATCCAAAAACCCTGTGTATCCACTTTTAGTCTATAATGGATGATCACTCAACAAAATTTAATTTGAAGTGATAAAAATATGTTCGTTTTATATTACGTCTTATTTATACGTCTTACGAAAAATGGGAAAAGATTTAAGGACATACAAAAACAATATCAAAATCAAAATTTAATTAAAAGTACATATACTACAAAACTGTGGCACAATCTAGAATCTAGATACATAAATATTCTGTTCAGATAATTTATTTGTTTACCATAGATAGGTCGAGGTATGTACATACATATGTATATGTAGGTAGGTATAATGTTACATTAACTTCTCGAATTTCTTAATAACCAACAGAAATATATATATTTCCATCAATATTTGAAAGTGACAGTATTTGTAATGGTCTCTGGAGACATATAAATAACTTTCATTATCTTCGAGTTTTCATTAGGCGTACAATGTTGTCAATGGCGTCGTTCGAGAGGGGGGTATAGCCAATTTTTAGACACCTTCTTTGAAAACTATACACATAAAAATTTGTTCTTTTTATGATTGATTTAAAAATTACGGGAAAATGTTGATTAACTACTTTTTACATACCAATGTCTTTAAAATGAGTTTTTAGAAATATTGTATCTCCTGCATCTTCATTCTAGAAATTTTACTAATACCTATACAAACACAGAAACAGCCACAGATACAATTACAAGCCCATAGACAAATTGGGCGATCTCATGGTCCATTACAAATGTTTTAATAAATGAAAAATAAAATGTCATATAAATTAATTATATTTAATGTGAAACCACCTTATCCTACATCCATCAAAATTGATAGTTCAATGAGTAAGTCAGATAGAGAACATGACCTCAATGTTAACAAAATGACAAATTAACCGCCAAAGAGAAAACATTAAACACACGATTTACATTTGAAAACACAAACAAAAAAAAACAATCCAACTAATCCAAACAAAGGTGGACGTTAATTACATATTGGGTGGACATTATTTATATTGGAGAGGACATTTTCCACAGTTAGAATAAAGCAAAAACCAAGAGAAAAGGAAGAAGGATAAAAATGTCACTCACAACAACAAAGGTACCTTAGTATTCAAATATAATTGCACGCCGCGATTCCCTAACCCTTTGCTATAAATTTTCCTTCAACATTAATATCCAATTTGGTTTGTAAATTTTTCAAGGACTAAATAACGTAGCTAGATAAATTCAACACTCATCATCATTATGTCTCTAGAGTCAAGGTACATTATACATATACACATCCTCCCTACCCCATGTAAGTATATTTTAAAATGGCGCCACTGAGTGGTAAATGGTTTTCATCGGATTTTCAATAAAGAAAAAAAAAATGTTCAAACTTTTGGAATGCCTTTAAATATAGAATTAGAATGGAAATTAATGGTACACCATACCAACCGCTATTGTATGCCGCTCCTTTTAAGTTAATTAATTTCTAATTAGTGTATTACCTGTATTCGTGGTATAAGTCTATATATATTTATATATAACTATTATGTAATATAGTATTGAAATATCTACGCATTCATACCCATACATATATAGAAATGCCGAAAAAAAAATGTATACAACACATTCATATTAAACATAAAAAAAATGTTCCATCAAATCTATCAGTAACAGGAACAAACACATCATCTTCGGTCTTGAATACTGTCAATTGTCATTTTATGTTTCTGTGTTGTGTGTTATTGACAATGCTACAAACAAATTAAAATGGAATATTTGTTATAAAAATGAAATTGTCAAATCTTGTCAGATTCAATAAAATAAATAAATATACATAGGACGTCTCTACCTCTCTCTCTCTCTCTGTGTATACTACTTGAATAATAATAATTTCAATTGAATAATTAAAATCTGAATTTTATTTTTTAATTTACATTTACAGTGGTTCCGAAATGTTGGTTGCATTTCATTCGAGTCCATTTTCGGCACCGCTACAATCAAACATTCCAAACAGAGGCTTTGAGCTGGACGTCGATGTTTTGTTCACCGATTCCGATTCACATGATTTTGCCAAAAGTACCAAGGGAATTTGTGAATTTCATATAAATGCCAGTAATCCAGGTAAGTGATAAATTTATTTTAAAGTTTTTAACGGATTTGAGTGTATTTAAGTTTATATGGATCGGAATGATAGCCAATTCAGACGTTCAGAACTATTTTTGTTGAGAAAATGTTTGTTAAGCCATTTTGTTTTTACGAATTTTTCTATACTTAATATTGATCAGAAATTCTCTTCAACCGGTGCCTTGTTATTAACGGGATCAGATTTTCAACAACAATTTTCTTAGTAATTTTATAATATCAGAACGATGCCAACTTATAGATAAGTCAAAACATTTTGATAATTTTCTCGACATTTTGTTTGAAAATCGAAAATAATTTTTGAAACAAAAACCGATTGAAAATTAAATTTTCCACGCAATCAAATTAATCTAAATTAAATTATATTGGCTAACTATTACGGTGATTATAGCAAAATGTTCAGAAGATCTTTGTGAGTATAGGAAAAATATGAAAACCACCGCTCGTCTCTGAATCGCTGTCGATAAGAATATTGAAAACTTTATGAAAAAGTTTAAGTTTAGATAAATAAAATATTCTAGACGTTTGCATTACTGAAATATTTCTTCGATCGTTATTTTCATAATTAAAAATTAAATTACCGTACCATAGACGATAGGGTAGATAAAACTTTTTCGTAATGGTAAATGAAGCACACTCGAAAAAGCTTCTTAGGTGTATAGTAAAGTTTAAATAATTTCGGTCGATTTATTAATTTTCAACTTCAAAATACATTTAAAAAAAAAATGCATAACCCATAACCCAAAGCAGAAAAATCAGAACCTTAACCCTTAGAACATGTCATGTGTAACCCCACCAGACAGAAAGATAACAGATTGAAATTCCCCTCTTTTACTATAAAAACACCCTGATTGGTGGAAGCCATACTAAATGTTGAAAAAGAATTTAATTTATACAAATCAAAGTTGTTAGTGGTGGGGAGGGTGGTAAGTTTATTTTCAATTTAGAGATGAAGGAAGTTTGATATTTTTTTTTTAACATACACTGCCCTATGTATGGGTGGAATTATTAGTCATATATAATTAATTAAATCATTTAATTATGTTTTGACATAAATCGTTGGGGTATTTTAATTAAGGCAACAAATATGTGAGGTTCATATGAAAATACTCAAGATGTAATATAAATAGTTAGCTAAATACTGAAATAAATCATCAATATCAATAACGAATATGATTTTGAGTCAGTCAATTGACTAAGGAAGTATGTAAATATTAATTTCAAATATCTGTATTTAATGTGAAATCAATAATATTTACGGTACCTAGCGTTAGATCCGAATGTAGATATTTTGGCCGTCAGTTTAAAATTTTCAGAAAAACTAGTAGACCAGTACCTGCTTACAGTAAAATTCCTATAAGTAGAAACGGACCGTGAAAAAGGTCTTTAATTTGAATTGATTTATGAATATTTCAAGTGATTTGTGTAGAATTTTCCATTTATAGTATGAAAAGCCAGAACATCGCTTAAATTCACAAAACTATCACAAATCAAATGTTCAGTCGTTCCTTATAGAATCTACAGATTGGTTCTTCCACCACATCCATTTCGATATAGATGCGCTTCGAACTCGAAGTTTTTTTTATCTTTGCTCTGATCAGGGAAAGTATGAATTTGTAGATGCAGATTGATCTGCTCGCCTGGATAAGAGTTTTAGCTTACCTGCATACTGCTGGTCTGTCCGCCATTTTTCTACATGCCTCTGCCTGGAGCTAAAAGAAAATGCTATAGAAGAATGTGTTATCTTATTAATCTATTCAGACTTTATCATTAATCCATTCAGACTTTCAAGGGCTCTGATATTTTCATTGAACGATTTATTGTATAAATGTCATTGGAACTTAGTTAAAAAAATTAAGATTAAGATACAATTTATTGTTTAATTTTTTTTCTACTAATACAAGAAACAAGACCTACATATTTATTTAAAATTATTTCTTAATTAATTTACCCATACACCGACAATTTTAAGGTTTTCGAGACTTCTTATAAGAATGAATAAATTGAAATTTGAATTTACCGAAATATGTCCTAAAAAAGCCTGAATTAAAAGAGCATTTTCTACATAAAATACATATTGAATCATAGAGAATTCTAAAAATAGTAGAATTGAAAACAAGTGGGGCTATTATTACGGCGGTACATAGATACTCTTGAGACATTCGTGTAAATACTCCACAAGGAAGAGTTCTAATTTTTGAATAAATTAATTATATACTTAATTTATTTCGAATATATGTTCAGAATAGAGGAAAAATGTAAACAATTTGAAATAAAAAATGGCGTTATAAAAATACATAAATATCTCTTAATTATATTTGGCATACATTAAAATTAATTAATTGATATTTATTTATGCTACAATTAAAAGTATGACCTACTGGAGAAAAAAAAACTATTAATTCTATTTATACTTTTTGTACATATCATCAAACAATATGCATTTTATATAATAAATAAACTCCATTGAATCGTAATTGGAATTCGATAGAAAACATTGCCAAAAATGAAAAACATTTACCAACCTTATGGCTAACAAAACATTCGAGGCACACTAATGGCCACAATTTATACTCATACCGTTCAATTAAAATTAAATATGTTATATTATTGATTGGGATACCTACATACATTAATAATGAGCTAAAATTTCCATTTGTATTGCATTATTTTATATGCATTCAACAACTTTATGTATTTATGTATAAAATGTCACCATCATAAAAAAATATTTTACGTTTAGCTTTCATAAATAGAATATCTATGCATATAAGGGGCGTATTTCGTTTCATAACATATTTATGTTCCACACAATCCACAATCTACTATATATAAGTATTTGCTCTCTGGTCTATTATAGACTTTGCTTCCATTTTTTTTTAAACTTCGTATAGCAGTTAAATTTAGGTATTCATTTTATGTCATAGAGGATATTGAGTACTGAGTGATGTCTAAGGGTACGATCACATTGAACGCCGATAGCGCTCTTCTGCTTATTGCTTAAATGCTTATTGCCGACAACCAGCAGCAGAAATATCATCATGTACGCTTGTACTTGTTCCTGTTGCTGGTTGTCAGCGTCTATCAATTATTTATATTTCTACTCGCTGATGCTGGCGACTTATTTGACATTTGAAAATTGTTGATATAAAATTTGGAATAAATAATTGAAACTACTTGTTTTTGAAAAAATTCCTATAATTTACCAAAGGCCTACTACTACTACATATTTGTAGGCTGATATAAGCTTTTACTATGCGCACTCAAATTGTTTCAGCCGGCATAAGCATAAGCGCAATAAGCACAAGCGCTATCGGCGTTCAATGTGGACGTACCCTAAAAGTTTTACACAATATTCTTATACCTACACCGTATATACATATGTATTGGTAATGAATATATAGATGTATTAGTATAAATTTTAGACATAATACAATTTAGTCGTAAAATATTTTAGGCATAAAGTTTAACTAAACTTTGGGCTTGTATTAGGAGCAATCAGTAAATTAAAATATTATGAAGATATTGCAGGAGAAAATGTTCCGTTGAATATCTTATCCATGATAATGAACCATTTTGGAAGGCAATTTCCAAAAATGCTTAATATTAAATTTTAATTTTCATAACGTTGGTTTTGGTATTATTAATTTTGAACAAAGTGTTTTTAGTAAGCAATTAGGTGTCCTATATTTTATCTATACCAGTACAACACAGTTCCGCGGAGCATTGTGAGCATTATAATGATCCAATCGTTGTGGCAGTATTTAGGTCATTTTTATGACAGAAAATTTGGGCGTTCACCAAATATATTGACCGGTTTTTTTTTTTGAATGATGCCATTTTGAACTTCCTTAATATTAAAGATGTGATTTTGAAACTTTTTTTTATATTATTTTAAATTCCCAGTATTTTTGGGCAAATCCAATTTTAAGAATCCTATAATATTTTTAATATGAATTTTAATATCGTTTAATCAATAATTTTCAAAAAGCTATATTTATTTATTTCCAATACTCCCTAATGACTTTAAAGTTGATGTCGAACCATTATGCTTCAGTTAAATAGATTTATTTAAAAAAAAAAACACTTATTTCTTTTGCTTGGTTTGTAATCGAACTATAGACATTACATTTTAAAAACAACTTACGGGATAAGGCTAGGGATACCTACATATCTAAAGAGCTTTAAATGGACACGTATTTATTAATACCTATTACATTTATTCAAATAATATTAAAATCGCAATAAACAAATTGTCAAAAAAAAAAAAAATTAATTCAATTCAGTTAAACGTAAAATTTGTACAATTCGACACACACACACACCAACAAATAAAACTACTGTTGGCGCGTGAAAAAGCTCATAAAACCATAATTCAGTGAACATAAATAAATCCTTTTCGAAATATAATCCCCCTCTTAATTTATGAAAATAAAATATTTAAATTTAAATGAAAAATTACAGGAAAACCGAATTAGCAATAATGTCATTTTCCTCGTCATCAATTGATTTTTGATAAAACAATAATATTGACTTTGTTACAGTGTACATAGAGTGTATCATATAAACTGGGCTGATAAGGACTTTACTTATAAGAAGGACGAATTAAATATTTATTTTTAAACTAAAACAAAAGTCACACAGAAGACGTTTCGTTATAAATTCTATTCAGAATATTACCACATTCCATACATTTGCATACATATGTATATAAAATATATATATATATATATTTGTAGATTTAGGCATTTAGGCTTTAGCCATATAGCCAAATGAGATGAAAATTTCAGGCGGTTAAAAGGCTTTGCAAATTTGAATGAATAATAAATGTCCTCAATTTTACATTTAATACTCATATTGATTGAGAAGATTGAATTTATGCAAATAGGAGATTTCAATAGTGTTGGTAGATGGACTGCTTTTTTTATTATGCGGGTTTGTATACATTCCCAAATATAGAACGATCTTAGATCAATAAATTAAATCTGTTGTTTCCACACAATTTTCCCTTACATATCCTTTAGATATTCAATAGAAATTCTTAAAAAATGTATAACTTCTAAACTACTGGACCATTGTTCGAAGAATTATTTTATTCCAGTTAGCTTCTTCTAGTATCTATCTGAAAAAAAAAATTTTGGCCGACTGTCCATCGATATGGTGAGACATTTCCGTAGAAAACTAATTCGAAAAACACTAAATCAGTAAAATATTTTTAAAAAATCAAAGGGTTCGAATATAGCCTTAAAAGTTTACGCAAATTAAAGCTCAGCCTTGTACGAATTCAACGAAGTTTGGTCTATCTGGTCGTTTAGTATTTATTTTGGATTTTTCAATATGAAATTTTTGTTTTACGAAATTTAAGCCATTTTCAGGCGTTCCGCAGTAAATGTAAAAAGGTACATGTAAGATTTCTATACAAATCACTTGAAATCTTCAGAAGTCAATTTAAAAATACTGAGATTATTGATTCTAAGATAAAAAATTTTGGAATTCTAAAAAAAAAATTATTTTTTGTTCAGATTTTCTCAATTTTTCCATACCATATCCCTTAGATTTTCAATAGAAATTCTTAAAAAATTCATATTTTCTAAACTACTCTGGACCATTATTCGGAGAACCATTTTTTTTCCAATTAGCTCCTTCGAATATCTATCTGTCGGCTATATCTTATCGGCATGTCATAACGCAATGAATGTCGAATGGTCCCTCGGGACCTCGGATTTCCTAAGGCGCCCGCTCTTTTTTTTTTACACTAACGCTCATTCAGGCTTTCTTTTCTTTTAGAGCCCTTTTTTCCTTCGTTTAAAACCCCTTTTTACACCATTCTCGTCTTCTTTTGGTAATGCCCGTCCCATCTTACGCCTACACATTTTTATGGTTAAGCTAGACCCAATGAAGATACGCAACTTAAGCTAGACGGTATCAAGAAGAAGCTACACTTAAAGTTCATACACTTAAACACACATATTCTAAATAATGTGCGATATACATACATACATCCTGCTTGTCTACTATCCCCTAAAAAAAACAATCACCATAATTGCCTATATAATAATTTAATTGAAATTAATACTTAAATCTATATTATCGCATTTCCCATTTTCCTGTAATATTCTCTCGATCGAATCTCAACCGTCAACCACTAATAATAATTAACAGAGAAGTTGAGCTATAACTATAACTTAGTAAAGAGGTTTAAACCAGTTAGGTTATTTGCGGTGTAGAAGTTTGTATCTCGATTAGATTCAATTCGATGAACACTGTACAATTATCCTTGGAAGATGCTATGGTCAGCATATAAACTATTATTTAGGTATATACGAACGTATACATATATACATATACATACATATGTATGTAATGTTTTCTTAGTTTTTGCTGACAGTTTCATGTCTGACCAAACCCATCATTGTAATTAATTTAATATCAACAATGTTATGAAAATATTGATACAGCAAAGCCATATATTATGTATCATATACATTTTATGTATTAAACTTAATATACATAACATACATACATTACATACATATATGATACCAATGTATGCTCTTTATTAATAATAACCTAATGAAATTTCTCTGGCTTGTATGCTTACAATGTGATTAACTTAGAGTAAAAGCTCTCAATAAAGCACAAAACATGCATACAGAGTTACAGACAGACACAGGCAGCACACATCCATATAACATTCACATATAATTATTTGATGTTGCTGCTGCTTTCAATTTCGTATATAAAAACCCGAAATTCAATTTTATTTTATTTACTCATCTCAATCTAAGATTAGTTAGCTTGTTCTGACTTTTATTTTCATTGTTTCTATCAACTCTCTTTCTTCATTTTCAATGGTACATCCAAGAGAATCATCCACTTCTGTTTATGCTTACAATTATATTACATACTTACAGCATACAATTTCTTGTCATCATATTGTAGGACAAGTCTTTTTTTTTTCGTTAAAAAATGCTGTCCACACCAAAAAGTCTATACAATGTTACTATATTCAACCCTAAAGCTGTGTTCACACTATACATTTTCACGCAAACAAAAGTGTACACCTTTTTGTTCAGTTTATTAAAAGTGTGATAGATGCAAACAAGAAAAAATGACGCGATTAAGCTTTTTCCACACACAAAAAACACATTCAGCGCCATATTTAAGTTCGGCCATTATTTATCTACGTTTTAACCTAAGTAGAAACCCATTTGGTCGGTTTAGGCTCAGTGGATTGAGTGGTTGCCTTTGGAGCGGGAGGTCCCGGGTTCAAGTCCGACTGGGGTTGAAACCAGACAAA
>JANSTT010020442.1:0-47289 GCA_026745375.1 Platyura marginata | reverse complement strand
TGGTGTTACGTTAACACGTAAAACAACAACAACTAACGCCAAACTCAGTCTACGAATCCCACGAAAACGCACCTATTAATAAAGAAAAGCAAAAAACACGATTAAAAAGCTAAATTTCAATTTCAAAGATTGCCACTGCTCGGTCTCTTTAGAATGGCGTGCTTTGATCACTAAGGTCACTTGAGAATTAGTTTTACTAAATTTTTTGTGTTACTATTTGTTTGACCCACTATTTGAAAATAAGAAACTTCAAATCAATTAAACAGTACTCAGGATTCATCTTAGATATAAAACACTCCTAAAAATTCTATGAAAGAGCGGTATGATTTAGGTCTAAAATTATTTTAAGGCTGCAGAAGTGATGCTAAATAAGCAAATGCTATAACAATTATTCTTTTCGATATAATCATAGATTATTCATCAATCATCATCTTCCTATACAGTCACTCATCGTTCACCTGAAGTTAATACGTACCTACTACACATGCACCTTTTTTGAGTTACTTATTGGTCACTGTTTAAATCCAATCACTTTAACTTTAACCACATAAGTTCTGCCATGTATATTTCACATTGAATTTTTAAAGAACATGCTTTTTGAAAGCTCCTCCTACTTAGGAATGCTGTACCTAAAATTGAACTCCGTACAGATATTGTTTATGTACGAAGTGTAGATGAACACGGGAACTATATATAAATATTGATTGGTATAGTCTTTTCTTTAAATTTTTATACAAAATTAATTCTATTATGAGTTAAATTTGAGTCTACACTAAACTTAACGCAAGTTGTGTTAGCGATAATTTAGAATAATTAGAAAGTGTTATTGTTATTTGTGGAATCGTTGGTATAGCGACATGCGACAAACGACGTTAATAATTTAAACATAAGAAATTTTACATTTGATTGTAAAAGGATAATTTCCTTAAAACGTGTTTTGTTCTTCAACAACGATTCTGGCTTTTGGGATGATTGGGATGGCGATGATCTCATGTATGTATATAAGTTTGTATACTAACTAGAGTGGTTAACTCGATGTATGGAAATTTGTTTTTTTAAGAATTCGAAATTCTAATAGGGTGGATTTTTTGTTTTTTTTTATCGCAAAAAAAGATTTGTTCTATGACTTTTGATTTTCGGTCTTCTTCTTCTGTTTCAAGAGCCCCTAGGTTAGGTTAGGGGGGTGGTGTGGGGTATTGACCCTTCACCACTGAGACCTAAACGATCTATTGTAGGAAAAAGTCAAATATCTTGGAAACAGTTCACCCTATTAATATAAGTTGTATGAGACAATTTGTATGTCGTTTTTTTCAGATCTTCAACTTTCTTTTATAAAATTTTTCTCTAAAATGTAAAATAAACTAGTTTATATGAAAAAAAATGCAAATTACATAAAATTAGGAGCTGAAGACGACCGAAAATCAAAAAATCGTAGATCAAATGTTTTTTGCGATTAAAAAAAAATGGGCCCTCTTAGAATTTCATAAAATAAAATGTTTAAAATAAACCACAAATGTATACCTAGAAATGTAAAAATTTTAATACTAAATAAAAACAAATTAATAAACGTCCATTACGGTAACAACTTAATAATTTACTTATATATAGAAGCAATCAAATGTTAGAAGTTCAATTTTAATTTAATAGAGAGTAATTTTAACTGCAGCTGCTTTCAAGTTTCCAACTTGCAGTACACCAGAACATATGCAGTACACCAGAATTGAAGATTACAACTCGTATAGGAAATAATTTAAAAGTATCATCAAAGGTTCTTTACTACTTGCGATTCTATTTATATTGTATTAACTATGGTAACACACGATTGATAAAATACAGGAAAAAGGCGGAGAATGCTGGACAAACGGCTAAAGCTATGCAGATGAAACTACAGTTTATTAAGTATTTCTATAGTAAGATCTCTATTGTTTTCGAAGAAAATGGAACAAGTATATGGGAGACAAAGGTATTGTGTGTACCTAATTCTAATACTAATACAATTGATATAGACAATTTATTTACTCGAAGTATATTCGGAATTAAGCATGCCAACACCATCACTTTGACCCGGAGACTATGATTAATTATATTAAAATTTTTAACTGCGGTAGCATGTCTCCAAAATTTAGTGTCCAAAGTTATTTCTACCCCTATCAGTAATGCGTTTGTTGAATGCATTTTTTCCATCATGGAATCCGTTGGAGTGGAGGTGGAGCGATAGGAATAGAATGGGCTTAAACTTCCTTAAGTTCGAACTGGCAATTCGAATTAATTTTAATATGGATTGTGAAACATTTTATTCATATTTAAAAGTCCCAGAACAACCGTTGGTCGAAAGTGCGCGAAATGACAAAAAATATAATTTTAGAAAATAAAGTTTTGAAATACTTTAGAAATATTTATTTAATTTAGTTGACTGTGAATTTGTATTATTTTTTTTAATTTTTAATATATTATGTAAATGTATAAATAGCTATATTTTTTAACAACCACCCCCAGCCCCATTTTTTTTTTAGTTCAATTGACACTTTGACACTATCTTTATTCATAATGTTACCGTACAAAGTTAACAGAAATATTTTGTTTTGTATATTTTAATAATTGATTTTAACAAGAATATTGAATATTTTTCTAATATATTCCCAAACTGTAATAATGTTTTCTGTGGGTACTGATACCCACTTTCCATGTTTTTCATATTCTTCTTGAAACTAATAAATTAAAATTAAATTATTAAAAGGCTAGTATTTTATATATATTTTTGTTATTACTTAATTAATACAAAAAACAGAAAATATCATATTAAAAAATGATTTAATATTGAAAATATTGCCTATTACTAACGGTGTATTAGTTTAAAAGACTCTTGAATAAATATGCGAAAAGAAATTTTAAAATTGGGTGCAACTGATTCTTGTTGAGTAATAAAGTTTAATAGAAATTACATTAGTCTGCCGGTATGTGAACATTTATTGTTGTTAATATAGCTACAGGTTCATTAAATACTTTTCAATTTAATTATTTTACTTTTTCGTAGTTTACGTTCTTAGAGAATTTTCTTTAGCCCAGCTGTTGGATAATGGGAGAAAAAAAAATCGCCGTGCTCCTGTTCATTTCGAAATCATCTTTTTTATTCATCTTTTCATCATTGACAATTTATTTACATTTCAATTTTATGGGCTCGTTCACATATGTGCATAACACTAGCTATCCGATATTACTGAGTAGGTCGCCCTACTTAGGCAAATGTATTTTATATGATGTATATGAAGCTATATTGCACAACCAAAATATAAGGGGTAATAATTTTTTAACCTACCCGAGCAATAATATATTACCCAAAAATGATAAAATCCGGTAAGGAAAAAAAATTTTAAAATGTCCTCTATGAAACATTAAACGGCAAAAAAAAGAGTTATTTGTTTTTATACACACCATCAAAGAGGTAATTTTGAAGGCAGTAAAAGTAGAGGTACAATAATATAACAAAACTGATGACTTATTTTTTAACCACTATACGTACCCGCCTTCACGTTTTTGCCAAGATAAAAGGAACCGACAGAAGTTTTATTGAATATACAAAATCGGTAAAATACCTTTGGTACCTACATATACCATCAATTAAAATTATGCTTCTAAATTTAGACATAAAAGGAGTACAATAAAATATTTAAATAAATAAATGAATATTTTTGTGTATAGTTTCTATTGGTATATTATATGGAATGATGTAAATTTTTATATTTAATTTATTCAAAATACTTAGTCCTTTTAGTTAGTAAATAATACGAAGTATCTAATCCATACAATGTAATTTGTTTTTTCTAGCCAAACAATTAAGTATTTCTTTTTGGATAGTTTTTACAATAAATAAGGCTGCTGATCATTTTTATATTCGTATGATGTTAATCAAACCAAAAAGGTATTATAACTTTGGAGTTTGTAACGCCAATATTGATCGTAGAAAAAAAAATTGTAACACCATCGTCTTTTTCGTGAAATTTTAAATCGAGATATGCATGTCCGTCGGTCCTTGATCAAGATTCCGGCTGCTGAAGATAGAGAGCTGTCATTTTGACAATTTTTTAAGTACTCCTCGAGAGTAAGGTCTTAATTGTTTTTGGGGCGAATCGGACAATGTATAAGGGAGGGTGAGCTACTGCGTAATTTTGACGAAATATAATTAGAATGTAGTAAAAATAAATGTATAAATGTGAAAAATAAATTATAGAGAATACAAAAAAGAAGATTCCATTCTGATATATGAGGGGTCCATGACCTATCGTTATGGCGGTGCAATCAATTTTATGTAATTTCTAGGGTTTTTAATCATTTATATTGAATTTGCTGGATGTACATATATTTGTATATTTTGAGAAGTATAAAAATATTGGAAGAGGAACAAGAGCGAAGTATTTATTTAGTTTTTGCGTACAACTTGCATAATTAAAGTATTAGATTATATTGGTAACTACATTATGTAATGTATTGCTCTAGGGGTAGAATTTTATTAATGTAATTTGAAACACCTCACCCTTGAAATTTTGGAATTTAATATTTGTTTATAATTATTAATTTATATGGTTATATATATGTATAATGAAGTTAAACTCAAAACGATTTCAATAATTTTCAAATGAGAACTAAAAAGACATTTTCTTTAATTAATATAATATGAAATGATATTTTAGTAATTAAAGTTTACCTATTTTTATTTAAAATGCCGCTTTTTTCAGACGAAAAAGTTGGTACGCAAACGCAATGTCCACTGTAGCTCTTGTATACTCTTGTGAAACAAAATTCAAGAAAAAGTTGTGCACTTAAATAAATATCTTATTTTACGATGTGTATCTTGTCCGTTGACCATTAAACAACGGCATAAATAAGACAAGTATATCTGAAAAAGTTTTATAAGCAAATATCAAACAATCATTTCTTCGTATCAAGTCGAAAGATCCATTTTAATGTAATGGCGAGTCAAACAAAATACTATTTTCATTATTGTCTATGTATTTAGTAAAAAAAAAAAAATTATAATGAATGTATGTATATACATACTCTTTTTTACCTGCTTGTAAAAATATTTACCTACAGCAGCGAAAGTAGAGTGAGAATTATGCACAAAAGTCTCAATTTAAAGGTATAATATAAGTTTCTTCTGTTTAAAAAATACCTTTAAGTTATAAAATGGCGGTCATTTCTATTATAAATTTAACTTTTATGGGTTGTATGTATTTTATTTATTATTATAAAAAAAAACAAACGGCTCTACTGGCTTTTGAAGCGGTAATTTATGATAATAAAACAAAATCAAAATCAACAATAAAGAATTGTGGTAAAATTTAAAAAAGTAACATCCAAAAAAATTAATGGTAACAAAAATAAATAAAGTAAAAACTTACAATAAGACCAGTAAAAAAGGAAAAAACAAAATTGTCCATAGAAAAAATCAAAAAGCATCTATTAGTAAAAACTTTAAATGCACTCTATTTTATTTAGGTACATGCACTGTAAAACCTAAAACTCTATACAACAGTTTTTTTAGTTATTCTTTTTTTTTTAAACTTTCTTTATATTTTAATTTTTTGAATTATTCGAAGTTCTTCTTAGATTTTCTTTTAACAATCTCAGCTGTCTGAAGGGAATCAAAGGATTAAACTTCTCTTGTGTTATTATAATTATCGGTTTTAGAAACATTTACAAAACGATAGGAACAAGGAACATTTATGAATTATTTAAATGAATTTTACTATTGGAAATTAATTGCCTAACTAAAATATTAATAAATTAAAAACATCAAAATTAAATCATAATAAACAATAAAAACTTAAAAATCACTATCAGAACAATCCAAATACAACCGAAACGTACTCTAAAATTGATCAAAAAATCCTGGACCTAGAACCAAAGGTTTCTATTGGATGTGATTTTACCGTACAACAACGGACTTAACAAATCTCAGTAGAAAGAGCAAGAACAAAACCAGGAAAACGATCAGTAGGTACTTTGCATACAATTGCCATACTTGCAACGTTTTGTTGTTGTTTTTCTGATTCTAAAGGACCAAAAATTTACGTTAAACCCTAATCAGCGGACAATAATTTAAATGTTATTGGCGTCATATTTATCGATCTTTAGAAATTGTAACCAAAAACACAATTTACATAATCGAAGTCAAAATCACTATAAGGCAATACCAAGGCTAACAAACGAAATCCATACAGGAAAAGTAAAGAAATGTCTTGCAAATATGTATATCTAGACTGGGAGGTGGGACTGGGAATCACAAATTTAAAAATTTATAATATTATACAAAATTTATTGTCAAATTAAATATTAATTTCTCCAAAAATTAGCTAAAATCAGGTAGTATAGATACGCATAAAAATCCATATCGATATACATATGTATATTATATAACTAGGTAGTACAGTACATACAGAGGTAATATAAAACTAATCAAACTGAGAAATGCCGACTAATGAAACAATAAAGATTTTATAATAAATTTTAAAAGAGACCGCTTCTTGATATTCTTGTATAGGACCATAAACGAGTAAAATCATAACTTCTGTCTTTGATAAATGATGAAAGAACATTTGCGGTGTTTTTTTTTATGTATAATGTAAGTAAATGTATAGAAATTAATCTGATTTCTTAAAAATTATAATATACCTCCTCTATATCCTCTACCTATACCTTTATATAATGTATCCATATTTAAATTTACAACACGTTATAAAAATTGTTTTGTCTTGGGTGGTGAGTCTCCTAAAAAAAAACATTCCAGAGGGCATTTTATTATTTTTTTTTCAAACAACATGGTATAAATATTTTAGATATTTTTTAATTGTACATGGTCGTAAATAACACGACCGCAGATCAGTAGCAATGACATCGCTATATTTATGTAATTTAGTAGATTTGAAAAAATGTAACAAAAAATAAATGACTACACCTACACCTACATGTAATAATAAATATTTAAAGGTGTGAATGCAAAACTAGCGTTTATATTGAAATGGATCTGTAATTAAATGGAACTTTGATGTACCTACATAATGTCTTCGAGTTTCGAACAATAAGATTTAACTCAAAATTTGCTCACAAAAGTTTATTTTTAATTCAAATCTAACAAAATACAGGTGCAGTCCGAACTACATAGGGTTACTACTAACAAAGTGGACATCGCGGAGCAACTTTTTTGTCCGAAAAAAACGGCGAGTTAAATGAAAACAGGCAAACTTTAATACAAATTTTTTATTATAAATGTAATTGTTAATAAAAATAAATAGACCTCAAAATACACAAGAAACCCATTTTTAATAATGATAAAATGATTGTTTTATGCATTTAATTTAAAAAAGAAAATGGTGTTTTCGAACAAAAAATCTTACTTTCGAATGTTAGTGAAACCATTTTGTGTTTAATTATATGTGTACAGAAATATGTCAATTCGGTCAAAACGATAATAATACACTAAAGTTAAGTCGACATAAATGAAAGACAATCTGAAAATCTCAAATTATTTACAAAGTTCGAACATTTTTGAATTTTTCAAACAGGCAAACTTTTTAACCGAAATTCAGTGGCCAATCTGTTAGTATAGGCCAGCCATGTTCAACACATGACCAACGGGTCGCATGCGGCTTAATTGAAGATTTCCTGCGGCCCTTCTTAAGTCTACAGCTATATACATTGTTGCATTTTCTTACTGATAAAATAAAAAAATCTATATATTGCCCGTTAGTAAATTTAGCGAGTATAAAGAGTGTTCTATATTGACATAAATGTTTTATAATTGAACTGCTGGTTTTACATATTTACTTTTCCGGTTTTACAACCTATAATCGGTTTCATCCTCCAGATTTCTGCTTAGTATTTCAATTGACGCCAGAAAAAATAAAAAATAATGGTCATCCTAGACTTTCATTAAAACCGAAGCTACATAAAAAAAAAGTTACCAATTATCCAAATGAACATTTACCATATTAAGACAATTTTTAGGTACTAATATTTCGAAAAGTTCAAATTGAAAAAAAAAATCCTACCGTTTAATTTATAATGTAAGGTATATTTAGATTTAGATATAATTTTAATATATAAAACATGCAGAAAAAATAAATTATCAACTAGCAAAAAGTTTTTTTTTATAATTTTATGTTAAAAGATGGTGAATAAAGACTCATTTTTTTAAATTTAAACAGGAAAATTTTTCTTACGTATAAAAAGTAATTGTAAATTGAATTAAAACTAAAATAATAAAATACGTTTTTCAACAGTTTTTCGACAAATTGGACAACCTTCTATTTGATCACCACACATTTGGCATGTACCGTGTCCGCATAAAAATACCATGTTCTTTATTCGATCAAAACAAACCGGACACATGGTCTAGAAAATTAAACAACTCAATTCAATTCGATTCAATTAAATTTTCAAGAAATTATACCTGTTCCTTAATATCTTGCAACTGTTGTTGTAATTTTTGAACATCATCTAATTGAATGTTATTTACATTCAAATTAGCGGGATTTGTTGGTACCGATGCAACCGGAGTGGCTGGTATTGTATTATTCATCGCAACACCATGACCAGCTTTATTCACGCCTTGTCCTTCAATTATAGCAAATTCAACGTCATTTTTATCATCAGACGAAATAGCAACCTAAATTTAGAAAACATTATTTAAAAAAAAAAATTTCAATAAAACTATTCGTTTCCATTATACTTTTGAAATAGTTCCTTGACCACCGCAGCAAACACTGAACGGAACCATTTCCTCAATTTGAGTTCGGCATTGTACACATTTTTTCATAATTATCGAACAATTATCGCAAGCAACCATATGTCCGCATGGTTTAAAAAATATACTGGCACGTTTGTCAGAGCAAACTAAACATTCATCAATCTAAGTTAATAAACAAAACAAAAAATAAATGTTAGAAAGACACGATTTTCATAAATAAACAACGCTGAATAGTTTGCAACCCGAAATTTTGTTTATGGCAAAAAAATGACAAATACAAGCATTGAAAAAGCAAAGACGGAATTACTTTGGCGGAAAATTGATCGCCAACAATCCGGATACGGGGAGAAATCAGCATCATTTTAATATCATAACTAAGATTATAATACAATCGCAAAATTTATGGTGGATTATTAATAAATTTCGTGAATAACATTGAAACTTAAACTAATCGCAAAGGCAGAAACTGAGTTGGACCACAGAGTAGAATAAGGATCCAGAATGGGTCAGTACATGTGCACCACACGGTTAGTCGTTAAATGACCGCATAGCATCAACTGATCAAGTCCGATTCTCACCTTCACGCGGTGAATTCCGCTAACCCCAGCAACTCTGTATATAGATCGAATAACAAACCCTGGTGGAAAACAAAGTTCAGAAACAGACGACTATGCATTTTTAACACAAAATTGTAAAAACAATTTAATAAAATCAAACAAAAGATTGTTCACCCTAAACACTTTAAGAAAAAAAAATGGCAACAAGTAAAATTAAAAATTACCTTATCCCTTGCAGAAACGCCTTCCCGACAAATGAGACACTTTTTTACACGAGGCGCGCATGTATCGCAACAGCTTACATGACCGCATGGCTAAATAAAATTGATTAATTAAAAATTAAAAAAAAAAAACAACAAAAAAATACTTTAAAAACTGTATCTCGCTTTAAGTCTGAACAAACCAAACACTCATCCAATGGTGTTGTACTGCCAGTATTATCAAGTGTAATTATATCGCCAGAAACATTTCCTGGTAAATCCATATCGTCCGTCTTACGTTCATTATAGCATTCAACAAGTGTTTTGCAAAGATTTGGATCCGGACATAGATCCAGAGGGGTTTGTAATTTTCGATTTTTAATTGTTAAATCGGCTCCATTGGCTGCTAGAAAACAAGCTATTGAAGCTGATGCTTTTTTGTCAGTGTGCTATGTAAACAGAAAATATTATATTTTTCCTAATTGATTTACGAATTTTATTGTTATACATTTCGTAGTCCCATCAATAATTTGCCAAATCCTTCAACGTCTTGTAATTGTCTCAATTGAGATAGCGTATGATGACGTAATGCCTCGTGCAATGGTGTATCACCGTCTTTATCTGGTATATTAAGATTTGCACCTTCACGCACCAAAAGCTTAACGATTTGAACGTGCTGTCTTTCGACAGCCAAATGTAAAGCCGTTTGAAGGTTTACATTTTGCTTGTCCATATTGGCTTTGCCCATATGAACTAGTAAGTCAGCAATTTCAACATGATTGTTCAATGCAGCCAAATGCAATGCTGTGTAACCGTCGTCTTTTTTCTCTTCAACAATCCATGGACGATTTGTTTTGGCCAATAATATTTTCATTGCACTATAATTTGTAAAAATAAAAATATCATTAAAAAATGGGCAAATTAATTAATGTCAAAATGTCGAACCTTGGATTTCCCTTCAGTGCAGCATGATGTAATGCATTAAATCCATTATTATTGGTCATCGTTATATCAGCCCCAAAATCAAGCAATAACGAGAGCATTTCGTCTTGTTCCTTTGATATAGCATCATGCAACGGAGTATCACCTTCCGAATCTTGTAAACTTGGATGCGAATTTAATTCCAACAATGTTTTAACAACATTAAAATGACCCTTGTTAATAGCAATATGCAAAGCCGTTTGTCTACGTTTATTTCGTGCATTCAAATCACCACCGGCTTTAGCAAGTAATTTAATGACACCCGGCTCATCGCCAAATGCAGCATGATGAACGGCACGATCGCCATCTTTGTCTTCAATTTCAACATCGGCATTATGATTCAACAGGACTTGAATTACCTCAAGATGTCCATTTTGACTGCCAGCTTGCAGGGCCGTATGACCAGCAAATACACCATTTACATTGGCCGTTGCAGTGTTACCATTGTTTTGACCCAATCCTGATAGAAATTCCTCGCATTTTATCTATAAATTTTGTATTAATAATATGAAACAAAATAATTAAATTAGCCATTACAGCGTCTCCATTGGCGGCTGCTTTTACTAATTCTTCAGTTACATCACCAGATACATGTGGTTCAAAAAGCTTTTTCAAAATAGCCGATAATCGTTCTCCGTTTGAAGTCACTGGAACAGTTCCATCAGCTGCAGAAGCCTACAATTTAGAAAAATAAATAAAAATAATTTTAACTATAACCCTAAAATATTAAGTACTCACAACTTTAGTAACCGCTAGAGGATTGTATGTCCAAGAAGTATTGCAAACTTCAACCTTTAAATCATTGTCATGATATACTTGTTGGACTCTGCCAACTTTTCCAAGAGTCTAAAAATACATTTTTTCCATTTTTCTCTCATCATAACAAAATAAACAGTAAAATTACCGGAACCATAGCTTCTGCCCATTCACCGTGACCCCGCTGTAAAACCTTAATTCGTTCCTGGTCATTTAATATTTTAACAAAATCTCCAACAGCGAAATGTTGAACTCCCTCATTAACAGCGGCCGGTGATGAAATCTTTGTCAAAACAGCTGGATTGAATGTCCATCGATTGGCACTTGGATATGCCACAACTATGTCATGATCTTCATCAATACCAACAACGGTTCCAGCATTACTTAAACATTCAAACATCCCATCGGTCCATCCACCATGTCCATGTTGCAGTGATTGTACAATTTCTAATTCTAAGTCAACAGTCACTTGATCGCCAATCTGAAATCCGTGGGGTCCCTTTCCTGGTCCATTTTCACCCAATAAAGGTAAATGATCTCTATAAACTGTTGTTCCTTTTGCATCATTAACAACTTTAAGATCTGCCATCCCTTCGAAACCTACACGATATAGATTTTTTGCACCATTATCCCACACCACATAAGCAGCCGATCTTGGTGACGCGGCTGACCAATCTTGAACTTCATTAACTTTACCACGTCTTCCATTTCCTCCGTCTTGATCTTCCCATTGCCAATCGACACCGCGTACAACTCTTGCTCCTGGAAAAATTCCACGAACGGCAATTTTCTTCGATTTTCTTCTTGGCTCGAGCATTGCTCTTTCGCCACCGGGCGTAGAAATTCTACAAAATCTATGTCGCAAATGATGTTTATCACCATGATAGCAAATTGAACACAAATCATAATTGGCACATTCTGCACACTTCCAACGTATTCCAAATATTGGTTGTTGTCGACAAGTGTCGCACATTGTTCCTTCATGCTTGATGCCTGTTGGTGCACTATCAAGTACTCGTAAATCATAGGCACCCGCACATCGATAATTGGCCGCAGTTCCATTGTCCCAAACAACGACAACTTCTTCGGAAGATTCAAAATTGCGAACGGTACCAACGTGACCTTCACCTCCATCCTGAGAATTGTGTTATGCAAGAATATAAGTAATATGTAAATTATAAATTGATGATAATTAAAATTAAAATTAATTTGCATATTGTAGTATCAATCGACACGTCGTAAATGGACGATATTTAACATCACTTGCGAAAAATGGACTAAATCACTAAATGATTGTTCCAAAAATATATAAAAGAAATAATTAGAAAATGTATCACCTGTTTGCCCCATTTCCAATCGGGCCCTCGAATAACTCTAGAGCCCACTCCTTCCATTGTAAATCTGGGAGGTCGAATTGTAGTTGGAGCATTTCCCGTATTTTGGATATCTAGCGGTGATACAGCACACGCCATTTTTTTAATTCGATTAAATAATTTTTTTATTGTTAAAAGTAAATTGCACAAAACTAAAGAATAAAAGAAAATTGAAACAATCGTACGATATTGGTTTGCTTTTGCCCTTTTTCTTAAGACTTTTCTTTTTTAATTTTGAAAAATCATTTTGACATATACTTTGGGTGTGTTCAATTATACTGAAATTTCGAAAGAAAAGGCTACGTTTAATTTAGAAAAAAAGGTTCTTGTGAAATTGGAAATTTTCGAACATTTTCTGACGAACACATAAAAAGGTAACATCAAATAAATTAGAAAACCATTTTTAAATACAAAAATATCACCTTGATGTTATTAAATTATAATTATTAAAGAAAATGTCTCTTTCGATTATCAGTTAAATCATTTTGAGTTTAATTGCAGCACATTTTTATTTTATAGCTGTAGCTGAGTTTACACATTTAATATATGTGGTGTTTGATGAACCCAGCTTACATTGCTGTTATCACATCAATAGCTTATTGAACGCTGCCATGTAATTCATTTTTGTTTCTACTCTACAGCTTCATTTTTGGTATTGTGAACTCCTAGAAATTTTGGTAAATAATCAACAATGTCTGTATTAAAATTACAGCAAATATTGAAAATAAAGTAAGTTTTTATTTCAGTGTACATTTTATTATATTATTTATGTATTTGAAAAACTATTTTCAGAAATATTTTACCTAACCTGGCAATAAAACTGAGTTTTTCAACTGACAAAAGTGACGATGAAAAGACAAAAAAGCCAAAATTAGTTGAATCTAAAAAAGAGGCGGCTTTGAAAAGGCTTAATGATCTACTAACAAGTATTCCAAAAAATGATGAACCTAAACTTGCGAAGTTCGTCGCAACACCAAAGGCTCGGTTGACTAAACCAAAAACAGAGGATAAAGGCCAAAATATATTAAAAGCAGCCAAGGAAGTTGCCACAGAATTAGGAGGCGACACGAAAAAAACTGAATCAGAGTTACTGGCTAAATTATTGTATTATACGAATACCGATAATTTATCGGCTAAAGATTTATTGCAAAAATCTGTAGACCAATCAAGTTTGAGGTATTTTTTTAAAATTTATTTTTTGTATTTGATTGCTTACCATATTTTTTAGTGATGTTATTGCTGGAATGAAAGTAGAAAAATCTGATGAATTGCCTCAAACTAGAGCTGAGTTTGTTAAAAAGCAATTAGCAAAAAAACCACAGTTTCAAAGGAATGAAGATTGGCAAACCAGAAATACTGGCCGGACAACTAGGACCATTAGAGAAACATCCAAGTAACTTTTTTAATTTTTAGATGTATCGTAAGTATATAGCAAAAAGTGACCGAGTCAATAATTGAGGATGTGAAGATATTTTAAATATTTTTATCATCCCTTAAAAATGTTTGCAATGACTCATACTTATTATTTATTTCAAAAAGATGCGTATTAAGACGTTAATTACTCCAATGCCTTTTCCTGTTTTCGTTTTGTCAAAATGTCTCATGCCTTAGTTCTTAGTTGAAAGTTTTGCAGAAATCTATAAGCTCTCTCGGGTAAATCTAAGAACGTTTCCAATTGATTGTAGTGAAATGTCTTGGTCTATATTTGAACAATTAGAACCCGTAGAAATTAAAGCCCCACCAAATAATTGAAATATTATAATATCAACAGATCCGGTGGCAGTGTCGATTTATTTGGATCGGAATCATTAGGAATTTTTACTAAAGTCAAAGACCTGAAAGAAATCCCGGACTCCTTGCAAATTTGGCATATGATGAAAGAGCGAGAACTTAAATTGGCAATAACGCATCCGCCCACTAATTATTTCCAAAAAATGGCTCTATGGACAAAAGAGGGTAAACTGTGGAAATTTCCTATTGACAATGAACAAGGTTTGATTGAAATATTTTTAGTATGTTTATATTATTCATAAATCAAAATTTTAATTTATACTAAGGCCTGGAAGAGGAAGCAAAAATCTGCTTTACTGAGCACATATTTTTAGAAAAGCATTTGGAATCATGGTGTCCGCAAAAAGGTCCACTTAGACACTTCATGGAACTAGTTTGTGTAGGTTTATCGAAAAATCCCTATTACACTGTTACACAGAAGAAAGATCATATCGAATGGTTTAAGAATTATTTTGAAGAGAAAAAGGATGTTTTGAGTAAAGTTGTTATGGAACAAAGTCAACCAAAAAGTGTTGAAAAGTAAAAATGTATATTTGAAAAATAATAGATATTGACATTAATAGTAAATGAACGTTTTTAAGTAATTGCGTAGTTTTTTTACGATTCCCACCAAAATTACTTGTATGCAAGGCTGTTTTATCAAAAAAAAGTACTTCTTACGATATTGTAATCATAGGTTTAGTAAAAATGTTGGGATTAAAATAATGCATGCCCATAAATTTCAGTTTTCGGTCTAACAACCGTAGGCAGGATTAGGCAGAACCAACAAAGTCACTCTCGATTGGGAACCTGGGCATGTACGCATAGAAGGAAACAAAAGGGCAGACGAACTGGCAAGAACGGAGGTATCCACCAGTTTCATTGAACCAGAGCCCTTCTTTGGAATCGAAACAAACATAATCCGAGGAGAAATAAAAAAGGAGGAAGAAGAGAGAAGAGCCAAGCAATGGAGTGAACTTCCCAGGCTAAGGTAGTCCAAAGTACTACTCGTTGGGAATTATAACAGAAACCGGTACGAGGCTAGCATAAGTAATAGCAAAAACAGACTTATGATGCTGACGGGATTCCTGACAGGCTATTGTAAGCTGAAGGGATACCTAAGGAAGTTAGGTTTGAAATAAAACAGCATGTGCAGGTTCTGTGAAGAAGCGAAAGAAACGCCAATACATCTCCTTACAAAATGCGGAGCTCTCGTTCGAAAAATAATGAAGGGCCCCTCTCCTAAAACTGTTTTTTTAATTTAATTTTAAAAATTAACTATATTTACAAGTCTGAGAAAAAAACAATCGAAGAGTTATCGTCCGCTATACAAAGTCCAAAGTAATCAAACGCAAAATGACAAGTAAAAAATTAAAAATTCCATAAAATTTAAAAAAAAATGGTTTTTCGATTAATCCTTTTATGTTGAACGTTCCGACCCTAATTTAAAAAAAAATTTATTTGTCAAATAATTACAAAATTTCAAAATGCTCCTCTGTTATTTACTTCAAATTAGGTCAGGAATTTGAACGATGATCAAATATTTTTGTTTGACTAGCAAAAACTTAAAAGCTCTGATGAAGCCTTAAGTCTTAATTAATTGATTGATAAGTACTATTAACTTTAATTAAAATATATTTTAATTTTATATTTAAAGTTATATTAGTTATTTTAGCATTTTTCCGTCTATTTTTCATTATCCAAATGTTACTTCCATATCAACATTTAAGCTAACAAAGCACTTACCTTACCTATATATAATAAAAATAAAAATATACTCTGACGCCGCTTCTGTTGATTTAACGATCCTTTTATTTTTGGACGTCCCCAATTTGAGGGAGAAATTCATAAACATTCAGTAGTTTTCTTCTCGTTTCAAACCTCTTGTTTTCCCTTGTTTGGCATGCACTTTTAAATGAGTTTTCAATGCCACCGACTGAATAAATCTTTTATCACATATTGGGCAAGCATGAGGTTTTTCACCAGTATGCGTCATTGTATGATGTTTTAATGTTTCGGCTTTGCTGAAACACCGTTGGCATATTGTGCATACGTATGGTTTGTAGCCTCGATGAACGATTCGGTTGTGTCGGCTTATATTTTCTAAAAAATAATTTATTTATTGGTCATCATTTTACATATATAATATTTTCTATATGTACTGTTAACAACAAGCCACCGCACTCTGTCATCAGCATGTCGGATAAAACTTATATTATTAGACTCAATTAGAATCTGTGCTAACTATTTCCCACCATGATCTCATATTTTTGTCTTATCATATTGTTCTCTGTGAAGAACTACCACTGACTAATCATTATAAATCTCATAATACTAATAATATTACCACCCAATATTTAAGAATCAATTAATTGAAATTAACAGCCCTAAACGATAGCAAAAAAAATTAACTAATAATAATGAACTCTTCTAACACGACCGATCAATATCGCTGTCCAGACCAGACTTCCCTTCTTAACTTTTTCTCTTCCTCTCTACTTCACTTCTCCTCTTAGACCACTTTTCAAATTAAAAAAGAAAATATTTTGCCAATTATCCATACAAACCCAGAAGGAGGGTAGAGGAAGGGCAATCGCCAAATATTTTCGTAACGAAAATTGGTGGGGGAATTTCCCTTTAACGTATTCATCCATTCATCTCCATCTAACACTGATATGAAGCGTTTTTCATATAAACTATAAACACCTCCTCTCCACAGGGGGACCGACCGCTACCATTTGATAATGGATTATTGATGGAGGCGTTACCCCCAAATCCTTCATCCCCTCTAGCTTGGTGTGCGGGTATACGAAAGTTTTACCTTTTAGTTTTCTTATTCTCAAATTTACTTTTTGGCATCTTTTATTCTTTTCATTTCTTATTTTAATTTGTTTTTAATGGGGTCATCTATAAATGAAGTCATGGGCGCCGGAGAGGGGTCGAGGAATCTAATATTATATGACGAACGAAATGGGGAAGAAAGGTTGTGAAAATGTTTCGTAACACAACTAACATTGTCATTATCTAACTAGCCATGTCCGTAAGACGTCTGAATGTAATTTTTTGGTCATGTCATTTATCAACAATTTCATTTTTTTTTAAATGTATTAATGGTAGTTAAATGTATTAATGGTAATTGCTTGACGTTATATTAGGACGACTATTTTTCTTTAATTGCTAGTAAACATGTACAAATACCAGATATATTTATAGAACAATATTATGTATGTATTGTTATAAAAAATTTAGGGTACTTACGATAACTTGTAAAAACAGCTGGACAATCAGGACATGGATATGATTTTTCTTTGGTATGATAATTCAAATGAACCCTCAATTCCTTCAGGGTCGTTTTTCTCAATCCACATATATTACAAACATGATTTCTTATATTATTATGTCTCATCAAATGTATCTTCAATTTATATTTTGATATAAATTTTTTCGGACATTGTGTACAAACGAATGGTGTTTCACCCGTATGTGAAAATGTATGTTCCTTCCAAAGATCAAAGTAAAGAAAAAAATGTATTAAAATATTTTTAAAAAAAATACCTTCATTGAAAATGGTGTAGCAAAACGTTTACCACACGTTTCGCAAATATATGATGTGTCTGGTTTTTTCTGTGGTATACCAAGATGGGTGGTTCGTCGGTGGATCTTTAGCGATTGTTTTAAGTTGTAGGCTTTGTCACAACCATCATATTCACATACAAATTTTTTGAATTCTTGTTCACTATGATGAATTTTATTATGTAGAACAAAACTGCCCCATTTTCGAAAGGACTTATCACACGGTTTACATTCGAAGGGCTATAAATACAAAATTTATTATTATATTATTTATACATATTTTAATATATGATAGAAAAAATACATAACAGAATTTGTATTAATCTATTTATTAATTAAATGTATTAATATAAATATTAAAGAAAAAAATGTTTTCGCAAGAAAAAAATTGCAAAAAATTGATTGATGAGCTGCTTGGTAATTTAACCTTCGGTACGGTGTTGGGGACAATTTTGTCTTTTTCGTTTATCTTTTGATATATCCAAAGTGTTCCAACTTCCAATTAACTTTGATCAAACATATTTTGTGATTTTTTTTAATTCATGTTAATACATGTTTTGACAAATTTTTAGTTTTTAAAACTTACTAGTTTTGCCACAATAAAAAAAGTAACATTAAAGGTGTTTAAGACAAAATTGTCCATTTTACATATAAATATTAATATTGGCTAAACTTTGGTATACAGAACACTGAGCTGTAGAGTTGGGGTGAGGGGATCGATAGTGGGGGTCATTTCGACCAATGTTTCTATGGGGAATTTATGGCGTTCGCTCCTCCCCTTACTCCTTACCGATTACTCCTCCTATCAATATTCTATATACATATATAGACAGAATAGAAACTGACCATCTGTGGATTGAGCAGAGGCTTATGAAGCATTCCAGGTGTTGCAACTGTACTGGTTCCTGACCAAAGTCTCATTTGATCTCCAAAGTGATTTAAAACGACCGAGCGGTTTGGGTTTAATTCTAAAGTGGATATGGTGCTCTTTGATTATTCTGTCATTGAAATATAAAATGGAGTTCAATCTTTTAGTTAATTTTGAATTTTCGTTTCTGATTCAAAATATTTTTTTATATTTCATTTCATTTAAACAATTACCTTCAATCCAATATGTTGTCTTATATGCGCTTCCACACGATGTTTTTTATGAAATACTTTGCCACATATATCGCACATAAATTTTGTCAATTTGTTTGATGGCTGAGATGATTTGGATGATTTTTTTTTATGCTTTGGTTTCGGTTTTCGTTTTGGTTTTGATACAATTTCAATATATTCATCATCATTATCTTCATCATCCTCATCATTATCATCATAATTTATATCATTATCATAGAAATCACCTTCATATTCATCTCTAGCATCTTCAGATTTTATATTAACTGATAACAAAAACAAACTTTTTTTTCTCTATAAATACTTAATATTAGATCTTACGAATAGATTCAGTAAATCGTTTTCGTCCATCATTATCGTTGATAATTGAAACTTCCAGTTTAACTTCTTGGGAAAGAAATATTTTTGTTGGTTCATTTTTTATTAGAATCTATAAAAGAAGCATTAATTAATTCAAAAATTATTATTTTTTTGAGCTTATAACTTACGTTATGTTTATATAATTCATCAGAAGCTATACATTTCAGTTTAAACTCTTTGTAATTAATAAATTGAACGTAGCATTCCTCACAAATATAATTGGGTAGTTCATCTAGTTGGTCAACCTTAAATAAACAAGTTAGATTCTGTTGTACAATGTAAATAAAAGAGTAATACAATCAGACTTCTGATTAGTCCCTCCCATGTCTATCTCCACCTTTCCTCTCTAAACTCTCTAGTATACTAGCTAACTGTATTTTACGCTTAAAACAAGTTATTAGGATTCTTGCATTCTTCTTTACGATCGTTATTTTTTGTTTGTTTTAAGTTTTAAGTTTTTAAGTTGAATTTAATTCCTAATATTCAAATTTGTCAGCCAACAATATTCTTACATTATGTTAAACATGACTCTATCCCCATAAATATCTATTTTCTCTTACAATAAATGTTAATTTAAGATACGAAAATGAGCATTTTTCGACTGTAGACTTAAAATAATAGGGTCTAAGGAAAAATTCCATTTTCAAAAACAAAGGCAACTTTTTGTCTGTATAAAATCTTTATCTTAATATCTCTATATAAACTCAATGAATGGTGTTGTACTTTCAAGCACCAAATTATATACCCAACTCGAAACCCAAATCTAGACAAAATATGCTTACCTCTAATGATGTAAATTCCAAAAATAGAAATGCCAAATTATCGTTTGCAAATAGAAAAAACATTTTCGATTTTATATCTTGGTTCATACAAGCTCTGCAGGATGCCGTGGTGGTAAAATTATCCAATGACATTTTTCAGTAATTAGGTTATCAAATTGCTGGCTATTAAAACCATTTATTTATCCAATCTAAATATAGTAAAATTCATTGAGTGAGTCCTTAAAAATATTTTAAATGTTTAGAATATTACCGAATACAATCAGAATAGACTTTTTTTATATTGGAAGTCCTAGTAGTAGTAGTATTTAAAGTTGCTTCTAACTTCTAACTTGATCCGAAGAGCCCTTTAGAAAGGTACAAGAGTTATTTGCGCTGACAATTGTCTATATAGGCCAGCACAAATTATAAGTCCCAAATTTTCAATAAATTATTGGCAGTGCCAGAGAAGCAGAAATTGATTTAAAATAATATTGAAAGTATCATCGAATTGAGAATTTTTAAGTTAATCAATTGATTTTAATAATATTTATTATGATCACAAAAAACAAAACAAATTTTAACTCAGGCTGTGTGTGAATCGACGAAATTTAGCCATAGTTGATGCAAATTATAAAATGTCATAATTTTGAAACGTCACTAATTTATGAGTACGTTCAACGAGCTGCACTTGTTACAACCTCGACGTATTAGAATATTTATATATATATATAGATGGTGAAGCTGTCAAGCAACGATTTTGCTTCCACACATAAAAAAATAAGTGGTAGCTTTAATTTCCCTTTTATTTTTCAAAATTAAATTTTAAAATTTTGGTGAAATGTCCACGTTTTGGACATTTTTAATCGTAAAACTACAATTTTGGTAGTAAGTATCGAAGGCGTTGAGATAGCGACTTGAAATTTTGACAGAGTCGTTTTTTTGTGAACGAGCTGCTTGGTATTGCAAATGGGCAAAATCGAAGGATTCGGAAGAGTGGGGGATAGGTGGAGAACGTGGGGGAAAGGTTTAAAAAATGAAGCGTAGGGTAGTTTAGTATGGAAGCCCCGTAGCTTTATAGAGCAGCTTTTTTTATGGTTTTAACATCACATAACAACGGCATTCATTGAACGCATAAGGAATAACAAGGAAAATACCAACTTTTCTAATTACCAAATATACTTCGCTCCACATTAAGCTCATTATGATCATCCTATGTCAATGTTTCCCTGATTATGATACCTAAATCCCTTACCTTCCTATAATACGGAACCAGAATATTATCCAAAAACAATGATCCAAGTAAATCATTAAATTGAAATCTATAAACTCCAACCGCCACAATTTTGATAGGAGTTGTAGAAATAATAAAGATAATAATATGTTTCTTTAACTTCTATCTTTATTTTATAGAATGATTAATTTTGAAAAATATTAATTCACAAAATAAAGTCTACTGCCAAAATAAATTTCTCAGAATTTATATCGACAATAGACAATAACTCAAGCCGAGCTGCTACAGAATAAACGATTCTATTCACTTCAGCCCAAAGAAATATATTATTCCATCTAATCTTAAAGAGATTTTTTTATTTTAAAGTGATTTTTTTTAATTTATAATTTAAATTCGAGAGTTTTTAAACAAAAAATTGACCTAAATATAACCTTGCATACTTGAATTATTTAAAAAAACTTAAAAAAATCTTTTTATGGAAAATATATTTAAACTCTTCAATTATATTATACATTGTGTGATACATAAAAAAGAAATCTCTTTCATTTTCTTTTTAATTTAATTTAACAACACCTCTTTTATACGTACATAAATAGACAGAATATAACGACTTTAAAAATTGCAAAAAAAAAAATGCCACAATCTCGATCGTGTGTCAATAAACAATAAATATTATTCTAATCGTATAGCTAGAAAATCTTCAATCTCAACCATAAATGAATTTAAAAAAATATGAATTTTGTTAGTTATAAACTTTTACTTATGAGACCTTTGTGTGTGTTTTCATATGCGTCTGTAGAGCAATGGCTTGAATAAAACGTTTACCACACATCGAACAACCATGTGGCTTTTCACCGGTATGCGTCATTGTATGATGTTTTAATGTTTCCAATTTGCCAAAAGATCGTTCGCAAAACGTACAATTAAATGCCTTGATTCCACAATGAACAATTTTAACGTGACGAGACATATTGCCTATACAAGAAAACAAAAACTATTAATGGTCCATTTGGTAAATCTGGAATTCAAATGTTAAATGTTTTTATTTTCACATCTCCTACACCCTTATTCTGTAACCGACAAGATAAAGTGAAAAAGTGATAACGTAAACTTTTGTCTTGTTAATTATGTAGTTTATGTAGTGTATATTAATTATGTAGTTTTTTCGAATTATTTTCATTGAATTTTTCTTATTCTCTATAGAAATTTTGAACAACTCTACCAAAGTAATATAAGTAAAATGGACTCCATACCAAAATACATTTATTTCAACTAATTGACTTGTTTTAAGTATAATTAGGTATTAGGTAGATCCTCAGTTCGATCTGTAATTAAGTAAAACAACTGAGTTCGGCTACTTAGTTCGGATTCCACTTTAAATATTTTAGATAAAATATATGAGTACATGAAAACTATTATATTGTGGCATCGGTTAAAATTAGAAAATGATTAAATAGTAATAATTAAATTGATATTAATTAAGAAGTGAAGAATTGTGGAGATTGGATCGCTCACGGAATGTTGAAAACCCCTGGAAAAGTACACTACCGAAGAGTACTGGTACTGAAACCCCACAAAGTAGAAAGAGCGAGACCTGGATGGCTAATCGGTTATACATTGCGGTGTCTATGTATGTCGAAACTCGCTCTTTCCTTCGGCGGAGGTAAAAGGTGAGCGACCCAAGCTCCATTATTCTTCTCTTTATTTTTAAAGTAAATTTTTGATTTTGCCGATAGTATCAGTTTGTGGTTTAATTTAGTTTTTTTTATATAAAATTTGTAAATTTAATTAATTGCGTTTCCGTGACTAAAAGGTAAAAATCCGCTCAACCAACCTTGGGAGACGCAATAATATTATAAAATCGATTGTAGCGCTATAACGGTAGACTGTGGAACTATTGGGTCTTTTATGAAATCTGTTTTCATTTCACGGCAAACACAATATTGCCATTTGTCAGGCCAAATAACTCAAGTTAGAAGGTGGAGGCAAATTTAAAAACTACTACTACTTAATACAATGGTACCAACATTTTGAAATAATTTTCACGTATCGCTACTGTTAAACTTACCAATACTTGTAAAAACTGACGAACACAATTTACATGGGTACAATTTCTCTCTGGTATGATAATTAATGTGAACTTTAAGTTCATTCGGTGTTGTTTTACGTAGTCCACAAAATGGACAAATATGATTTTTAACGCCATCATGTCGCATTAAATGCTCTTTTAATTTATGTTTGGTGGCATATTTTTTCGGACATACTGAACATGAAAATGGCATCAATCCGGTATGTGTATAGTTATGTTTCTAGAAAAATTATAAGAAAAGAAAATTAGCCTGAAATTAAAGTAACTCAAACCTTCAAAGCACAATTCGTTTTAAACGATTTTCCACATGATTCACATATAAAGTTGACATTATTTTTTTGATCATCGGCAATCATTTCCTCCGAATGTGCTTTTCTTATATGAAATCTTAAAGATTGTTTCATATTATAAGATCTTGTACAATCTTTGAAATCGCATAGAAATTTTTTTTCCGTAGTTTTATTTTTACTGTGCACAGAATTAATATGAAGACTGAGTCCAGACCATTTGGAAAACTCTTTGCCACATTTCTTACAGACACAAGGCTGCAACAACAACAAAATAGTATGAACAATTAAGACATTAATTTTTTTCTTGTGTATATCAAATAATATGTTACTTTTAATCCTTTGTGTTGCCTTAAGTGACCTTCAAGCCTGTGTGCTTTAAAAAATCGTTTACTACATATAGAACATCGAAGAACTTCTTTTGATGGTTCCGATTTTATTGGTGAAGTTCGATCTGATTCAGGAACGGAATCTTCATCTTCATCTTCACCTTCATCTTCACCTTCACCTTCATCTTCACCGTCATCTTCACCTTCATCTTCATCGTATTCATCGTCTATTTCTTTATAGTAATCATCATTGGAATTCTCATTTAGAAACACTGAATGTTCGGCCGTAATTATCTTGAAATTTTCATTTTCAATTTCTTCTTTAAAAAAACATTTTCTTTTTAATATAAAAAATCAAAATTAATATTATCATTTACCTGGTTTTATTGGATCTAAAATATTAATTTCTTTATTTTCTGGAGGGTCTTCTTCAATTTCGCTATTGAAGTCAGGTTTACTCTCATTAGAGTCGACAGTATTTGTTTCATTTTCAATTTTAACTTCAAACTGCGCAGAAACAAATGTCTTTTTAATTAATTCTACATCAACAAAAATGTAATGCATACAAACAGTGCTCCTCAGAGAAATAGCAAAAAATACACAAAAATATACAAGAAAATATTTTTTTGGACATAACTTCTTTCAAATTAAGTATCGAATATTGGACGTCACAGAATTACATGTGTTTTTTTGCTCTTGAATGTTACAATTTTTTTTAATAGAATGACAGGCTCACGCTGAGCAAAATGGATGTGATCTGATGTTAAGTTGTTTGATAAATGCTAATCGTGAAGGTCAAAGATAGCAAACGAAAAAGATGGTAAGACAGCATTAACAGGGACGTATACAATCTGGAAACTAGAGGACAATTTTAGACATGTAATACCCCGGCTCATTGGCCATCACAATACTTATAATTAATAAAAAAAAAAATATATTCTATATGTTATGTTCACTTTATTTCATTTAAATAATACCTATTTAAGGAAATGGGAAGAAAAAGGATCGGTAGTACGTGCTTGTTTTCTACTTTCCTGGGTTTTAGTTTCAATTTTCCTGGATGTATGATTTGATTACTTCTAATTCTTCCTTCTTTGTGTTCCTTCCTTTCTTGATTTTTAACAATGTGTATTTTTAACAACCAGTTACGTTCAACGGTCAGTCTACATAGTAAGGATACATTGTCGAAAAAATGCTTCTAACGGAAAATAGGATTGTCTGACATCCCCTAAAACCAAATTGTTTAATCAACCATAAATAACTTCTGACCGGATCTATTCTCTATAGAAAGAGGGTGTACTTCTCATTTAGTTTACTGATACTAAAAAATGTTCTGTTGCCAAAAATTCTAATCATCGAATCATCGATACTTTCTTGTCATCTTTGGATGCTATTATTAATAAGAACTTTGGGTACTATTTGTATTACTTGTACTTTTAGATCGAGTATCGATATTAAAGAACGTATACTTTCCCTAGAGTCTGGAATCGTAGTCTAATAATATTTTTTTTCCTTGTATATTTTTGCATACATCTGTTTGCTATTTTTCAGACCACCACTATGCATTACTAGCACCTACTTACCTTTTGTCTAAAATAATTATCCGAGGAAGTACATATTAGTCTGAAATTATAATAATTTAGTAGTTGCTTATGGCATCCCTTACAAATATGCGCTGGTAATCCATCAACTTCAGTTGCCTGTATATGGTAAAGTTTTTAATAAAGTTTTCTTAGTTATACATATATGGCTAACAAAACTAGTAACTATATAGAAAATATTTTGACTACACTAAAAATTCATTTACCGGCCCATGACGTTATAGGTTGTTTTTCAAAATTCCCTGACTAACTTATGTTCTAGCGAAAAAAACTCGTATCTTAGAATCAATCAAGGGTTAAAAATGACTAAAAATAAAGTCTACACATCCATTAATTTATGTGAACACCAAGAACTAAATCACGGTTGTGTTTATTTCAGAGAAGTTTCCCAAAGGAATCTTAACTTTTGTTGGTCATTATTGTGATTTCATGAATTACAACAAAAGTAACAATTAATTTGTTACACTACACTACATAGATAGGTACTTACCTCTAGAGATGTACATTTTGAAAAAACCTCAGCAGCGTTACCTTCGAACAGAAATATCATTTCATTCTTTTTGTCTTCAAGCATACATGCTCTACAAGTATTGCCAATTTTGTTATCTGTTTCGTCTCCCATTTATAAAGGTAATTTTTAACAAATTATAAATTTTCTTTTTATTTGTGTAAAATAAAACAATTTTTTGTTGACGTTTTAAAAACATATATATATATATATAATAACTACGAGCCGACTAACAGTGTAAAGCCAACTAATAGTTTATAGCCGTTTAACAGTATAGCCGACTAACAGTATAGCCAACTAACAGTATAGTCGACTAACGTATAGCCGACTAACAGTATAGCCGACTAACGTATAGCCGACTAACAGTATAGCCGATTAACAGTATAGCCGACTAACAGTATAGCCGACTAACAGTATATAGCCGACTAATAGTGTAGAGCCGGTTTTGTCGTAGTAACTATGACACTTGATCTGAAAATGAATTTTGGAGGCTGTTCTTTTCTGTTCATAACATTTAGTTTTTACGGGCCGACTTCTGGAGGAGAGAAGGTATGAACAGAGGAAGTAGAGAAGTCTCTACACGATGTCCGCTCTGTTAATTCTCTGTATTATACACCATCTGTAATGAAAACGCGCTAAAAAAAATTTTATAACAACTTTTTTGTTGAAAATAGACATGAATGCCTGTATAACTCGCAACATTTAAGAGAAGGACATACCTATATAATGGAATAATATAATTAGTATGTTAGAACGAGAAAAACGTTTTACTGTTGTCAAAATAAAATAAATAATTTTTTGTAGTTTTTGTAATGAAATATTGCTATACCTAAATATAAATTGTTATCTATAATAAATATCGTAATTAGTAATTGAATACTATTCGTTGTTAGTATTGAGTGCTTGATACTTGGAATCGGTGAGAGTATCTGATTATGTTATATTAAATACCCAAATAGTACACATTACTAAGAGGAAGGCTTGATGTTTATTTATTGTTTATGAAAACTTCTCGTTTAAAATTTAAAATATAAAATTATTATGAAATCATTGTTTATGAATGAAATTGTGCATAAGGATAATGACCAATTTTAGTGCAAATGTTGAAGTGATGTCTATTTGTCGGGGATGCTTTGCATCAAACAATCAAAATGATCTGCTGCCTCTATTCGAAGATAAATTACCAGAACTGTTTTTTGAATTAACAAGAATACCTGTTGCAAGTAACGATGGACTGCCAACGTGTATTTGTTCAGAGTGTGTTCACAAACTCAAAGAGTTTTATTCTTTCAAGCAAATATGCATCCAATCAAATGAAATCTTAATAACCAGACGATTAGAATTGATCAAAGAAAATAATAAAGAAATTGTGCATACGCTTTTATCAGATGATGAATCGTTTGAAGACGATCATACCGATTTAGTTGAGCATATATTTCTGGAAGATAATTCCATATCACATCAGTTGAAAGGAAATACCATTAAAATACACATAGAGCGAATTGAGAGTACAGAACTTAACCAAAACCAAGATTCGTCCCAATCAAACGAAATCGAAATTGTGGATACGAGTTCTACAATTTCTAATAAGAAATGTAATGGAGAAAGAAAACCAACAACAGAAAAAGGAAAATTAAATTCACGACCCTACATTCCTACAAAACTATCCAAGGATTATGATCCGTTTGTAGCATTTTCATTTATTCTAACTAACAATTAATGGTTTTTATTAATTTTTAGGCGAAAAAATTATATATTTCCTTATAGGTGTTCTATTTGTAATCGTGGTTTCCGATATAAAGAAAGATTTGATGGACATTTACGTGAACATGATGGAAAAAAGGTAAATTATTTTTTTATTTCCGTATATTCAACTTTTAGAGATTTATACCTTGATGTTGTTGTGGCGTAATGTGGTGAAATGTTTTTCGTTTCGGTTTGAATTTTTGTTGGTTTTTAATTAAAATTAATGGAAATTTGCCAAAAAAAATGTTGTATAAATAAATACTTGATCCGAAACGCAACAGAACAAAATTAACCAATTGGAAATATTAGTTTGGTTTTGGTTCTAGTTTAAATTTATTTTATAATTTTGGTTTAGTTCCAAGAACTAACAGACTTCCTTACCGGGCACGGTCAGTTCAAAGCGAACTTATGCAAGCTGGGTACTTTAGTATCGTAGCACTATGGGTCGTTCATGTTATTAATCAACATACTCCAATTCAGTGGCGTAAATGCTCTGAACCGACTTATTAAGTTACTCGCCATTTGAAAACTAAGATACCTACATTTCCAAATTTAGAATAAGTCTATGTCAACAATATGGTCACCCTGTAAAAAATAGGCCTCCATTAGGCTTGTTAACAAGTGCATTTTGTTGGAGCTTTCGTGCCGTATGTCCTTTCAAGATTTTTTAAAAATAATTTCTTAATGAGTACGGTTAATGTCCAGTCTTTAATTATATATAAGAGTATTTGGCCATTTTGTATAAAAAGACACAAATCAATTCTTGTTCTGGTGAAATTCTTTTAAAACGTTAAGAAGCAGTTAAGAACAAAGTTTTCGTGCCAAAGAAAATATTAATTAAAATTGTACAGGAGAAGCGTCACAATAGTCAGTCATCTAGAAAGAAGTTGTACTATTTTTCCGTGTCCAGATTGATTTTTAAGAAGATTGCTGGCTGTTTTATACTCTTTGTTGTGTGTATTTTCTTGTTTCCTCCATATATGTACATTAACTATTTTAGTGCTGTATTACCAACAGGAGACGTCTAAGATTCTCGTTAGACTTCAAGAGATCAGAATTTTTAATACCTTTTTTTTATATATATAAACAAATCAATATGAAAGGCTGCTGTTTGTGAATTTTGTGGACGAGAATATTCCAAATGGTCAGGATTACAACAACATGTAAAATTGGCACATAAGGAAGATAAAAAATATGGCTGCTTTTGTGGAAAAACATTTATGTACGAAAGTGGTCTAGAGACACATAAACTTACTCACAGTGGACCACGAAAATGTATTTGTGAAAATTGTGGTAAAACATTTCCCGATTCATATCAATTAAATGTAAGCAAATTAATTGAATTTATTTCAACATAATTGTTAAATTTTCATATTTTCTCTTTTAGAAACATTTCCTGGTGCATCAAACTGAAACACCATTTGAATGTGATCAATGTGGTAAAAAATTTAAATCCGACTATCATCTGCGCGCCCATCAATTTCGTCATAAGGGCATACGAAATTTTACTTGTCAAATATGTGGCAAGTCGGTGGCCACACAACCAGAACTTCGATCTCATATGCGAGTGCACAGCAGTGAAAAATGTTTTCAGTGTAGCATTTGTAATAAAGATTTTAAATACAAAGGGCAAATGATAACGCATATGCGAACGCATACCGGTGATAAACCGTACAAATGTGATACGTGCGGTAAAAGTTTTACTTGTTTAACGTCACTCAAGACACATAATCGAATTCATACTGGTGAGAAACCGTATCGCTGTAAATTGTGTTCACGAACATTTGGTCAATCTAGTGTTTTGAAGACTCACATGAAAATTCATAAAATTGAAGATTTTGTTTCAGAGAATAAATTATAAACTTTGTAATTTATAATAATATTATTAAATTTGATTTTTTATTTAATAGATCAATTTTTTAAATTCATATAGGTTTTTGATCTTCATCTCTGATAAAAGCATGGAATAGTTGGAATAGTTGTTTTTTCTTTAGTCTCTTTTAAATGAACACAATCATCGAGCCATAAGACAGCTAAATAGAGTTCTCTCGGAGCACTCCTTCTTTGTGAACAATCTGTACAAATGGAAGTTAAAAGCTACATAGCTTTTGTGAAGTTTGTAATTAGATTGAGAACGATGAACATGTCATTTTCAAATATAAAAAATTATTAAATTAATTTTTATATGAAATCATGTCTGATTTGTGGAATAAAATAAATTAATTTTTTTTCTTTCTTTCTTAATCCTTATTAACAATGCAATAATTGAATTAAAATACTCCAATGATAGGAGAAATTTTCGTTTTACTTAATATTAAGTTATATAATAAACAAAGTAGAGTAATATCTGTAGGTGACTAGACCAAGGCCGTTATTATTTTTTGTAAAAAAAACTAATGGAAGCACCCGCATTTTCTTCGCTGTTTAAAAATTTTTTTTTTGTGCATATTATATTTGAATCACCTTAGGTGGATGGTGCGACCCTTGACTGTAGGCTAACAAGTCGCCCTGAAATCTTACAGATCAAAGAGTGTGTGAGACTTGCAGGATTAAGCTAATCGTCCATTTTGTGCAAAGTACCCACCCACCCGGCATACCAAGGACATAAGACAATGGATTCTAGAGAGACGAAATAGTTGTGAAGCGGTTTGAGTGGAAGAACTTATGTATGTTGTTATACATATTTACAACATAGTAACATAGAAAAACCATCTCCAATATATTTTTAATTATTTTTATTCAAGAGAATATTTTTATTCTCTATTTAAATGCTGATTCTGCGCACACAAAATTTAAAAAGAATATTTAATTAAGTGTAGGTAATATTAGTAAGTAAATTTGCAGTGTTGCATTATAATAATAATAATAATAAAAAAAAACGTCTAAGCATATTAAATACTCATTTATATCCATTTAAGTTTCAAGTAAAAACTAAAGTAAGAAAAACAATATTATTATAATTTCATCAAATTTTGACAAAAAACAACCATCGTACGTTGCTTTTATTTTATATAATAATAAATAGTGCTATTATTGAATAATTGATTATTATTAAAAACTATAAAAGAAATTTTTTTTTTCATTTTTAAATTAAAAAAAAATTCTTAAAGTGTATAACGAACATAGGGAACTTCAACGTCAATGCCTTCCTCGTTATTGCAACATATTTCAAATACTAATGCCTTAACATGAGGTTCTAATTTTTTCTTCGACACCTTTTTAACTACTTCCGACATTGGTAATTTCATACGTTCCTCACATTTTGATTTACCCAAAAAGAATGAGTATAACATTGAGACGCCTTGTGACAACATTGTAATTTCCAATTTATGTTCAGTCTTGAAATAATTCAAAAACTCAGCTAATGTTAGTTCACCTTTTACTTCGAAACGATCCCATTGTGTCCATTCGATATCGTTGTAACTTTGTTTTGCCGCTAATCTCGGTTCGGAGTTTGTAAATAATGGTAATGCCAAATTAAAGAATGCATTTTTGAAACGCTCTGTGGATGTATAACTGAAAATGAGCAATAAACATATGAAATTAATATTTTAATGTTAAAATGGGTCAGTCAGAAGGGGTCAATTGACAGAAAAGTCATAAAGTCGTTTATAATTAGCAGAATTTTAATTTAGTGTTAGAAAGCATGAGAAAAAATCAATTTGGGTACTTAATATTTGTCGTACATCGATCTACATTTGGGAGACTTTTCTGTCTTTTCACAACCATCCCGAATGGAATAATCTCAACTGTTTCGATGAAATAGATTGCGTTGAGAGTATAGCAAGTAAAGCTAGTACTGGATTCGCTCACCGAATTGAAATTTCAATAGAAAACTAAATAGATAAGTCTAAGTGGACATGGATTGGACAGATTTAAAGAAGACCATAAAATCCATTTACAACAGTAGTACTTTTGAATCCGCAGGACATTAAACTGCCAATCATGGAATAAAGTAAACGATGGGATTAAAGGAAAAATCTTCAGAACTACTCGGACTAATTGCAGGAAATTTGTTCTAAAATACGTTACAAACGTAGTAACCAAAATTATAATACCTCATGGGTAGCTTCCTACCCATGTCCGTTCAAAAAACGTACTTACCCTTGAGCTAATTTGTAAATTTCTAGACAAGCAAAACCAGTCACTGCAGACGTTGAAGTAGCAATTGCCGGTATAATTTTGCCAGCAATTAATTTAGATGTATGCCGATCAGCAGTTTGAATTTTATAATTTGTAGCACGTAAATTGGAACAGGCCACAATAAAGTCCATATGATAGTTACTGTCGTCATCCTTCTCAAAATCTAATGGGGTTATTTTAAAATCCAATTTACCCAAATTCGCCAGATCATTAATTATTGTTTGAACTCGATCATGATCGACACCGTCACCATTTTGATCAGCTAGTGCAGCATCTGTGACCGCAATGCGTACACCAGATTTTGGTTTAAATTCCGGTACCTGTCAATGTAAATTAATAGCATGAAATTGTTTCCTTTAAATTTTTTAAATTAAAATTGTAACCTGAATTTGAGACACAATATCAGCTATCGTTTTTCGATCACTAACTTGTGGTATTCCATATACGTGAGCCTTTAAATTAGCAGCCGATCGAATATAATCTAAATGCATCGAATTGTTGACATCAAAAATAAGTGGTTCCGGACATCTTTTTGGACCCGACCAAAATGGTTGGCCACTAGATGTAACTTGTTCCGGAGGAAAATTAAACAAAAGTTGCCGAATTTGATTCGAATACTGATCTTGCCAATGATATCTAGCCCATGAAACGCAATTGGAAAAATCCTTTGGTCTTTCTGTTATCAATGCAGTCTACAGGAATTTGTATATTTAATTTATATATAAAAAAAATTTAAAACGTATTTAAAGATTCTTTACTCTAACAGACTCCAAAATTTCCAATGGTTGAACGCCCGGAAGTTTTAATACTCGTTCAATGAACGTTGGATCCGATACGTACTGAGCTGCATTTTCGGCCGATTGCTTAAATATTCCTTCGAAATTATCTCGAGCCCATTGGAGTGTGTGTTCAATTGCATTTGGGAAGTTTTTCAGCGTACAAATTGGAATACTTTTTTCGGGTGCATCCTGAGATGAGCTGTACGACTCAGTTACAAATGGAATAACAACCTATGTTAAAACATTTTTTTTTTAATTATAATTTGCAAATATTCCAAATGTTACCTGAGCATTTCCCATTGCACCTAAAGTACCACAATCAATCAAATTCTTGCGGTAATACACACATTTTCGGTCCATATAAATTCGAGCGTCCATATTATCCAAAGCATTGGCCACACCACTTAAGCCTTCAAAGAAATCATCATCATAAAATTTTTCGGTTTCCGTACCGACACGATTTTCATGAGCCGTCACATTAATATTTTTGTTCATCTTTTTTATAGCTGCTGCGGCTGTATGCGATTTCGGCTTTTGGACGTCATGTGGCCGGAACAGAAATTGACGATTCAAATTTGACTTTTCAATTAAGTCCATGTCGGTAACGATAATTTCACCGTCTTTTGATCCAATACCCATCATTGCGAAATTTTTGAGATACTCACATCCAATAGCACCAGAACCAACAACGAAATATCTACAAAACAAACCTTTTTTTATTAAGGATCATTTTTATTAAATAAGAATATAAATTTGACTAAAAAATTTTCGTGGCTACTGGTAGCGAATCTGGGACCTCTTTGTTACTTAATAAAAATTGGATTAATTTTAATTAGAATCGAAACAGAATCAACGGCAGCCAGAATGACCAATTCCCTACAGAAACTGAACATTTGAAATTGTTCTACTTATTATTCAATAATATTAGTAATTTTCTATCAGAAAAAGGGCAAGAACAATATTGAAACTGCAGAGTAAAATGATTTTTTCCTGTGCTTCATAAAGATGCTCGAAACATAATAAGAATCAATTTTATAAAAAATTCATTCATCTTGTTTAATTGGGGTAAGTGTTGAGAAGACTAGGCATGGTTGCCATACAAACCGGGCGTCCTGTTTTTGATCAATCTTGCTGTTTTTATTAAGGAAATGACAGATAACTCACTTAGTAGATTTAGGAGAGGTTGGAGCACCGTGATATGTAGAGATCTATTTTACTATAATTTAGTTATCTGTGAGGAAACAAATTATTATTAAACCCAAAAAATTACCTCAAATCACCAAGAATATCCTGAAACTTCTTTCCAAAAACAGCGATCTGTTTATCATATCTGGTACCTAAAGGTTTACATTCATCTTCGGTAAGATCCGCTTCAGGCAAACATTCAATAGCATCAAAATACACATATTGAACAATGGGGAAGAATTTTCCCGAAGAAGCTTTCATTACTTCTTGTGCAACAACACCTCCAACACTAGCGGTTATAGGAGTAAGTTCTCCTGATGATATCTAAAAAGATATAATCGTTAGAAAAATATTTGTGGTAATAAAATTAAGGACTAACTTTGGCAAATGTTGTTAATAACTTCTCATCAATAGGATTTTCCAATTCACGACTTCCGGCTAATTTAACAAATGTCTTAGCATCCTCATCGCTCCATGGGATCGGTGGACGACCATTTTTTTCAACAAATTCGTGATAGACATCAAACGCAACGTGCAATTGTGGTGGATAATCAAATTTTGCAAAATCTGTTATTTGAAAAGCTGGATTCTTCTTAGATTCTTCCAAAGATAAAAACGAAATTTGTGTTGGCATTTTAACTTGTTTCACAATGCCACCACGAATGTATTCCGTAAAATTGGATGTATCGCCAATACTGAATGTGTAGGGACCAAGCACTTTTATTTTCAATGGATTGATGCCATTCAGTTCGGTCATACCTTGTACCTAAAAGTTAAAAGACATAAATATTTACCGAAGATGTATTTGATGTGTCTTGTAGTGTTGTTCGGGTTTCAAATTCAAATCCCTACTGTTTAAAATGAAAAACCAGCAGGATTCAAAAAACCACTTTACAAGAAAAAATGTATGAGAAATATTGTACACACCGAAAATCGGACGCGATGCTTTCCGCATCTCAAAACAGACGCATAACACCACAATATCCGCAGATGAGGTTAAATTTAAAAACTCGCTCAAACAACAAGCGGAACAACAATAGTTTGTTTAATTATTGTTTATTAAAATTTGAAGCGTTCGCCATATAAAATCCTACTAAAAATCTTTTTAAAATCTAGTTTTCTCATCGTCCATTTCTTCAGATAAAAATCAATTTTTTCAATAATTTAATTTAATTTGAGACAAATAATTTAATAATAAGAGAAAACATTATAATTTAATTCATATGCATACCCAAATGTACAGATATTATACTTTCCAATTTTTTTTTTATTAATTCTCCAGAATTTTATTAAAAAATGACTGATGTACAGATAAATATCATTTTAAAAAAACAACAATACTCTGGTACTCTTAACTTCAAAGGAAGGTTTTAACCAGTAAAGAAGGAATAATTGGATACGTCGTCATACACCCGTATGATTACTTGTTTATTACCTATGACTTTGTCCGCGTCTATTTTGTCTGTACAACAAAGAAATATTGAGTAAATGCAATTGAATAAAAACCTTAGACATAGAATTGATTCCATTGCCAAAACGGTAGGTTATGGAACTTTTTGATCTATGAACTATGAAGGATATCTTCATTTTTGTACTCTCTATAATTGCTTTTTTTTCAACATTCCGACTATCTTTTGAGTAAATTATAAAAATTGTCTGCACACTGTAGTCTCCCCTATACCTTGTCCAATTTGCTCTAGGACTATTTGAAAAATTTGAGAATATTCTCGCGAGAACAATCTCTTGGGACTGAATCTATTGATATTTTTACACTCAGATAATGTCGATTACTAATGGAGTTTGCAATTGAACATTTTGCATTCTGTTTATTCATATCTGCGATATTTTCGACAAAGTATGGAGCATCGACAAATTCAATAGGTACAGTAATCCCTCCTATTACGTGGTATTCTTATAATGCAGTTTCTCCCCCTATTACGCGGAAGGTTTCCATATAACGCGATTTTTTACAACAAGATTCCAACAACTTAAAATTTTCTATTATACATTAATTTTTCTATGAAAGTATGTACATATTAAATTTATTGCAGTTGAAATTACGGGAAATTCCCTTTATGTAGCGAATCCTTGTTTATTAATTTCAGTTTTTAGTGGATATAAATACAGTTTCCATATAATGCGGTACGGATTAATGTGATTTGTAATAATTATAAGTTTCTTATAACACGGTTTCCATATTACGCGGTATACGATTTCCGTATATAAATTATGGTATTAACGTGATTTATACTAATTCTGGGCTTCTTATAACGCGGTACGAATTAACCGCGTTATAGGAGGGTTTACTGTATACATCGGTATACCAGTATACTGTGATGAAATGAAATTAACATTAACAAAAAATACTCCATATTACTCCCTATTGGTAAAATCTGTCATCAACTTGGAGCGCACTTGGTATCCGCAAGGATGTTGTAGAGAACAGGAAATCAAATTAAGGCTGATGCAATTTAAACATTTAGAATTGAGAAATTTGTGGAAAATATTATTAACATCAACATTACAAAGTTTCGGATAGAAAACATATTTTTGTAAAAAGAAAATTCTTTTGTTTGTTAACCTATTTACAGAATGATTCATTTTCAAAAAGTCAATGACTCACTAAAAGTGATTCTATTATTATATATCAAAAATGGTGACGCAAATGATTCACTTCGAAAATAAAGTTACCAATTAAAAAGTGATAACATTTTTTTGTTTTTTTAACTTATTTATCGATTTGCATTGGGATTATTAGCAAAATAATATTATCTCCACTAGAGCCAAAGAAAAAGAGACTGGGTGGCGAGGTGTTTGAGCAGAAGTATAGAGAGAATAACTACTAGGCTCTCATTTATGGTAGCATTTTATGTAAATTGCACATGGCCCCTCAATGTTTTACCTACGAACATAAATGAAATGAAAAAAAAAAAAAAAAAAATTGCTATTCTAAAATATTTGGAAACAAGGACCAATAATGGGATTTAATTTTTAAAATTAATCATTATAATTAATAATTACAAGAGAAAAAATATCGTGTTTGTCAAACAAAGAAATGACGTAACAAAACGGTTTTTTCCAATATCGAATTTTCTAAAACAACCTAAAAAATTTATAGAAAAAGTCTTACCTCGGTAAATGTAACATAATCCCCATCTTCAAGACCGTGTCTCGTTTCATCAAGACATGTAACAATTGATTCGACGTCTTTGGTGATTCCAGCCACCATTGTTGATATCGGATTGTTACCATTGACATCATAAACGGTAAAGTTTTCTCCAAAATCACAAAATACTTGAGCGAATAAGCCTCTGGTTTCAGCGATGATAAGTGCAATATTATTATCATGGGTAATTTTGGAAATTCTCAATTGTTCCACAGCCGGTGAAGATGTTAGTACAACGACACGAAAATTCTTTATGTACTCCTCCGTTAAATCTCCCGTATATGCTTTAGTAGACACATAGTTATTAAGCTCGGATAATTGTTGGCATGAAATGAGTGCTCGATTTTTACCAATATCATTTTCACTCAAATAGAATTGTGTTGATAAATCACCAATTTCACAAACAGCTTTGTCATGCAAAGTGACAGATCGAACACCTCCGAGAATTAAATTTTTCGCCACTTCAACACCGAGACCGCCCAAACCAGATATTAAAACATCTGAATTGGCCATACGACGCATAGCATCGTGCCCCAAAACATAAAGTTGTCGCGAATAGAGACTTTCATCTATTTCAATACAAGATTCGCGCGAAGTCGACCCATTGTTCGCCATTGTTGCGGAGGAAGTTTCGTCAACTGATGAAGGCAGCTTCCGCTTTTTGGCGGCTGGGGGTTCAACGGAGCTATCAAAGACTTCAGCACCAGACATCGGGCACAAAAACCAGCTTGTAATTAAAATGCCTTCACTCGTGTATAAAACTCCAACAGTTCAAACACTAATTATGATACTTAAGATTTATAATTTAAAGCAAAAATGCCAATAAAACACGATATAATGCAGCCGCTTTTAAAATTTTGTAAGCGGTGTAAGAGCAAGATGGCACAGTGACAAAATGAAACAAGCGTCAAAACTGCTAGAATTTTGCATCAGGTAATATTTTAGTGTCTTATAGAGGAATGGGTTCATTTATGCAGTAAAAAATTAATTTTGTTTATTTTTAATTACTTTTTTTAGATTGTATTTAATCTTGTGTTTGAGTCCTAATAAAGTATTATTGGCAATTTTTTAAGCGTTCAAAATTTCTCAAAAAACTCGTCTTTTTTGATGATTTTTCGAGTTAAAATTAGACAGGGCTGGTGAAACTGTATAATTGTGACTATTTTTAATTTAACGTTTATTCCAAAAATCTTTTTTTTTCATGAGTTGCAATTAAAGCTAAAGGCATTCCCATTGTGCATATAGCTTAAACGTGGTTTTGAGATTAAAAATAAAAAAATCTAATGTTGGTTGGGTTACATGGTTTTTTGGGACAAGACTATAAACAACCTTTTTATTACGGGCGGATATTGAAATATTATTTAGTGAACAGTTAAAAGCTGCCAGATGAAAAAGTTGACTTTTTTGTATGATAAATGTCACCAAAACCAAATCACTAATTTTATATCGGACTATATGGGTCAAACTGACCTAGGTCATTAAATTGAAATTAAAAAAAAAAAAAAATTTATATCGAGAGCTTATATTCAATACTGTCTATCTGGAATTTGAAAATGAGTTTTTGATGGGAAACTTTTCACTAACCACAACTACAGAGGGTTAATAGTAACAGAGCGACAAATCTATTATTATACACCATCTATAGTTGAAACTCCTAAAAAATAGTTTACACTATATATATACAATACATAGTTATTATATTAATGGGAATGGGCGCATAAGTAAAAATTAAAACAGGGTTTGAACTTCTTGCGGGCCAGGTCACGTGTTACTGTCAGATGGCAGCACTGTGCTACTTCGATTTGATTTTTAATGTCCTCCATTTTTTCTTAATGCGTGTAAAGAAAAAAAATGCCGTGTGTTAATAATTTTTTATTCTTTTGTAAATAATTTGGACTCTTTAAAAGCATAGAAAGAGAAATCTTAATTTTACATTTCATATCTACAAAGTGATGTGTTAAAGTTAACAATATGGATACGGTTGTTGTGTTTAATACGGAGGTATGAAAAATGATTTAGTAGGGCGTTACATAAATTTAATAATATTTAGGATTTTTTTTGGAATTCTTGATTATATTATACACTAACTACACTATTTTCTACTATAAATACACTCTGAAGGCTTCGTTTTGTATTTATAGGACGATGCCTCTATTTGGAGTGCACTCTAGTTTTAATTTTAATGTATCCACTCGAAGGCGCTGCATGCATTTCTTTTAGTTTTTTTTTTCTTTAACCTTAATTATATTAGTTAAATTTTGAATACATTTTCTTTTTGGATTTGCAATAAATTTTACCTTTTTTTTCTTCATTGTAGCTCTCTGGGCTCTATGACACTAAACCGCCGATCTCAAAGGCAAAGATGGCATCGATAACCCGCAGTGCTATGAAAGCGATAAAATTTTATAAACACGTAGTTCAAAGTGTTGAAAAATTTATTTTAAAATGCAAACCTGAATATAAAGTTCCTGGGCTGTATGTTATCGATTCCATAGTACGTCAATCAAGACATCAATTTGGAGCGGAAAAAGATGTATTTGCACCAAGATTTGCTAGAAATATGCAAACTACATTTGCCAACTTATTTCGATGTGCCCCCGAAGATAAAAGTAAAATAATCAGAGTATTGAATTTGTGGCAAAAAAATAGCGTTTTTGCACCCGAAGTTATACAGCCATTATTCGATCTTGCCGATCCGAATCATCCTATCTATCAGAATCAGAATATTTCGCAAGTGGATTTATCGTCCAACAGTAATATTTATTGAGCTATTTATTATTTATTTGTTTGAATTTAATTAAATTACAGATAATATCAATTTGAATACTTCAATGACACATTCAAATGCGCAGGATTCGCCGTCAGTAAATTTGGGTGATGAAGGACATACTATGTCTTCAGATATGTCTGGTCCGGTAAGATATTTTTTGTTGTTGTTAATTTATCTACCTCATTAAATTTTGTGTGTGTTTCAGATAACTATGCCAACACCCAGCCAATTAGATTCAAGTACCATTCGTCAGCTACAACAACTTCAACAATTTCTTTTGAGACAAACGGCAAATGAAACGAATGCCAGTACCAGTGGTAATGCAGCACAAGATTCAGTTAAATTCAATAAAAATTTACTGGATTATGATTATGGTGATGATGAGGAAGAGGAAAAACCACAAACACCACGTCCACCAAATGTTGAAGTACTATTTTGTATAATAATGTTTTGATCATTTTTAAAATTTCGATTTTGTTTTTATGCAGAATAATAATATTTCACAGTTACTAAATGATCCGACCGTATTACGACAATTACAAACATTGCAGAAGTTGAAACAACAAGAGGAAAAACAATCGAAGTTAACCGAAATGCGTTTGCAAGAGGAAGCATTTGAAAAACACTTAGCAACAGTTTTAAAGGTAACTTCCAACAACTATTTTTAAAATTATGATTGTAAAAATAATGTATATGTTTTTAAGAAACTACCATTTGCAAATGAATGTGATTTAAGTCGACCGAACACTGATCAAAATCAAATTTTTGGTATGCAAACTAATTTAAATAATTTAATGCAACAATCTGGAATGAATACTGGTGGTGATCAAATAGAACCAGAAGTCGAATTAGTATCGGACGATGGAAAAGTTGAGGTGAGTCTAGAGAGTAAAGTAGTACTAATAAATAGTAGAAAATATTTCTTAAATGATCAAAATATAGTAAAATTGCATGTCGCAAATATGAAATTTTGTGAGATGATAGCTAAGAACAGAAGCAGAACAAATAAATATTTTTGCATTTGTTATATTTCTAAATTTGTTGTAATTTATAATATTTAAAAACTTATAACAAACAACATTTAGTAAATCATCTTAGTTCTTGTACACATAAAAGATAGTTTCGGGTCCCGATTTGCAGCGAGATTTTCAAAATTTAGGTGAAAATTAATAAAAAGACAGAAAATTAGTTATTATAGTTTTAACCAAAAAAGTTAGTATAATCTTTGAATGAATTTTCTAAATTCTTTAGAAATATTTTATCGTATAGTGAATGATTGAGTCAATTATTGAGAACGGTAAGAATTGTGGCAACATTTTAATACCCTTTGAGATTAAGCTCATACGGCCCAATTTATAATGCCTTATGGGTATAAAAATAACTGCATTGACAAATATATCCCTTTTTAGAAGATAGAGTCAACTTTATAAGCTTGTCCCTATGTGATTAGTTCTTAGCGTGGATTTGGCGATGCCTAGGTAATGTTTCTAATACTTCATTTCCACTTTTAAACTATTTTTGATCGTTGTGTTTAAAAGTTGATTGTAAAAATTTCATAAAATTTAGTAGGAAAAATCACCTAGCATAGACCACTTTTTGGCTCCATAGTAAATCCACGTTTACTGTACCTCTGGTAAACATTTTATCTCAATTGACATTTTTTTTTGTATGAAAAAATGCAGCACTTAATGTGTTTTCTTTTCTGGATACCTTATAAATGCTCGCCATTTCACCGCCACTCTATGATAATTGCAACTATTTAGACTGTTGTGGAATCCAACCACCCGGCCTCAAATTCATATTATGCCAGAGAAAAAAACTTGATGTTTCACCCTCCAGTCGGCCTTGAACCCGGCACCTCCTGCTCCAAAGGCAACCACTCGTTCCACTGAGCCATTTGGTCGGTTTCACTGGATTACATTAAAATTAGATTTGCGAGAGGTTGGTCTTTATAGTCCCATATATATAATTTTCATACAATCATCATTTATAACAATGATGCTCGATCGGGTTAAACATTCCAAAATCATCCTAATGATTTTCATAATCATTTTAATTACTTAATTAGGAAGGTAGCGACCGAGTATTGAACGGTGATAAATGACAAAACTAAACAATTCATCGTTTTAAATTTACAAGAAGATTGACCATTTTAACAAATAATAATGAATAATAAAATAAAAAAAACTATATGTATGGAAGGGTGAAGAAGGTCATTACAGGGGCTCCGAATAAACATCCTTAGAGGTACAAACAGTTGATTTATGGGAATGGGAATCGACAAGTTTATTGAGACGCTATAATTACAATTTATAATTTATGTGCCAAAAAATAATTTTTTTTTTTAAATATGGGATTTACGTAAGTGTATATTTGGGATTGTGCACTAATTACCATCAGTAATTATTAAAAAAGTGAAATTGTTGCGTACACACAATTATAACAAAAAAATTGCAATCATCACTTGATGCGGGGTCATCATAGGAGCTGGCAAGGTATGTAATTTTTATTTTCTTTTTCTTCATTATTTACCTGGTGTACTGTATATGTATTTTAATTAAACATATAAAAGTAGTATTAACATAAATATAATTGTTGGCATTCGGCATTATCTGAAAATTCAGTAGGTACGAACTGGATTTGTAGTAGGGAAAAACAATGAAACTTTTATTCTCGCAGGTTATTTGTACTAATGATTTGTGATCGTTTCTGTAACCTGAAGATCGACCTGAAATAAAGTTTAACTAAATCGCTTTGATCTGGAATAAACAGAGAATGACTATTCTGTTTATGTAAATTTGATGTAGAACTGCATCGTGCGATCGTGCTTGTGGGTTCTGTTTTTTTTTATGTTTAGGAAATTAGAATCAGGTTCTAAATATATCAATTGGACATGTAATGTTTTTGTAATTAATATTTATGTACAATTTTTAAAATTAAAACGAAACCTTTACTTACCCGCCCCTTCAAAATAATAGTGATTCATTGGAGGAATAGTGTTTTGTCATACTAAATTCCAAAGTTTGAACCTTTCACAATAAATAGGGAGTTGCAATTTGTAAACCAAATGTTAATCCATCCGACCACCAACCTACCTCGATGTTCCGTAAAGTGAAATTATATCAAATGAATCTTTTAAAGAATTATAAAAATTGTTTTGTTGTATGTGTATTATTTTTAAAAAAGAACTGAAATATTTGCGACAATATAGCGAACTGTAACGACTGTAATTTGATCATTTTTTTTGTTATTTAACGAATTTAAAATATTTTTTTTTAAACTTCTCCCATACAGGTTATCAATTTGGATGGAAATTCTCGAAGTCCTTCGGCCGACAGAGATCGTTATAGTAAACGGCGCAGAAGCCGAACTCGGTCTAGGGATCGTTCTGGTGCAAGAAGACGTAGATCTCGTACTAGATCTAGATCACCTAGATCTAGAAGGCGAGTATCGCGTGACAGAGATCGAACAAGAGATAAGGAAAGAGAACGGGAAAAAGAACGTGAATATGATCGAGAAAGAAAGAAGAAAGGTTTACCGGATATCAAGAAAGAACATTTAAGCGGTAAGATATCGTCATAACAATAATTGATCAATTACAGTCGTTACAGTGCAAGAATTTTATCTACGTATATTGGAAAATTTGAATGAAAACGTTATGAGATTGTTAAAAATTAGATTTAAAGATTAGTTTTTTTTTAGTTTGTAGCACCACTCTTTGGGTTGGTCATCTGTCCAAACTTGTTCAACAAGAAGAATTATCTGATACATTTATGAAATTTGGCGATATCGTTAGCATTGACATGATTCATCCTCGCGGATGTGCATTTATCGTAATGAATCGTCGTCAAGATGCTTTCAAAGCGATGAGCAACCTAAAAAGTCATAAACTTCAAGGAAGAGTGATAACAATATCATGGGCGGCTGGAAAAGGTGTCAAAAGTAAAGAATGGAAAGACTATTGGGATCTTGATTTGGGTGTGAGTTATGTTCCATGGGTAAAAATCGATACTTCAACAGATTTGGAAGCTCTCGAAGAGGGTGGGATGTTTGATGAAGATTCGTTGCCCGGTTGGTTAAAAGAAAAAATTAAATCAAGCCAAAAGAAAGATCAACTACATACAACAACGATGTTTCCAGTTCGTGATATGGGCGGTTCACTTGATACAACACAACCACCGCCTGGGGCGGCACAAATGATGCAAAATGTACCGTTGGTACCACAATTTCCCATGGGACCGGTACCAAGACTAATGCCACCTATGGGCATTCATATGCCACCAAATATGGTACCTGGATTACAACTCGGTGTTCCTCCACCACAATTAAATGCTCAAATTATGATGCCTCCCACAGGAATGGTTCCAACTATGCAACATATATCTATAGATAAAACGGTTCCCCCGCCTTCATCTGTTCCTGCAAATCCTGCATATATGGGACATTATCCGCCAATGCCTGGAATGCCACCGCAAATGGCACAACAAATACCACACCCGATGCAGCAACCAATTGCTCAACATATGTCAGGAATTGCCGCGACACCAATTGTAAATAATAATAACGACGATCATATGGATATTGAAATGGACGATGAACCTTCTGCAAAATTATCTAACAATTCGTTGATGAACGCATTGGGACCGGGTCTTTTCAATCGACCACCACCACAAATGTTTGGACAAGGTATACATGGCATGCCACCAAATCCAACAAATATGTCGCAAAATTTTGCATCAAACAAAGATAATCAAGAGTTTCGAGATCGTAAACGGGATCGAAGTATCAGCAGAGAACGTCGAAGCAGAGAAAGAGATCGTGATCGTGATAGAGACTTTAGAAGTAATGACAGAGGAAGAGATAGGGATCGTGATGGACGAAATCGCGATCGTGATAGAAGTGAACGGGATAGAGATAGACGAAATGATTACAATCGTGATAGAGATCGTAATACGAATTCTCGATGGGGTAACGACCGCGGTCGTTCGCGTGACAATGATACATCACATCGGGATCGAAGGAATAGCAGAGAAAGAGATCGAAATATGCGAGAGAGAAACGATAGAGACAAATCGTTACAAGATCGTCTTCGCGATATGGCTGGTGAGAATAATCGAAATGATTTTAGTCGCCGCAGTGAGCCAAATGAATGGCGAGATGGTCCACCACCACAGCCACCCCCACATTTGGGCAACAATTTCACGAACAATTTTATGGATCAAAGTGTGCGTAATATAAGACCATTAAATATGGGCCCTATGGGAGGACCGCCTCCATTAAATGAAATGCGAATGTGTTTAATGGACAATGTAAGGGGACCTCCACCAGGTCCAAATCATAGAGATTTTGGTTAGTTAATAGTTTTCGTTAATTCGTTCTACTTGATATTCATTTTTACTTTGTTTTCGTTAGAATTTAATCGTGATGACTTCGATAGGCGTGGGCCTCCCCGAGACTTATTCGCATCCTCGAATAGATTTGGTCCACCAAGTCAAGGTCCAAGAGCCCCATTAGGTATTCTTCGAGGTGGACCACTTCCATTTGGTCCTAGAATGAATGCACCAATCTTTATGAGAGGTCCTCGTCCCGGACTTCCAGCACCACCAGGACAAGGTTTGTATTTATTTTTTTGGTTTGTTTAGAACAACTGCTGACGTTCAATTACAAAAAAATTATCTCAGGTTCAATTTCATTTTCTTTAACTTATTTATTTTTGATTATTTTTTACCCTATAGTAGGTGAACGAATTTTTAAGGGAGTGAACCACCAGTTGGGGCAAAAAATATTTGTGGTCTTTGAGAATCATATTAAAAATGTTTTTTTTTTATATTTCAGGATTCAATGAACGTCCTTTCTTTGATCGAGATGTTGGTAATCGAGGTGGTCGCGGTGGTATAACTGAAAATCGACGAAGCGGACCAAGTCGTCCAAATTGGAATGAACGAGACGATGATAAAACACCAAATAAGAGATTTGAACAAAATGACCAATCGAAAGACAAACGAACATCATCACGATGGGGCAATTCCAGTCCAAAATCGGCTGTATCCGACGAAGAAAATTGGGACGATGAAGAGTCCGAACCAACGGAAGAAAAGAGTAATAAGCAAGCTACTCCGCCACCGCCACTACCACAAACCGAACCAATCGATGATGATAGTCAAGAGGATGATTTTAATGATTTCGATGAAAGTGTACCGGAAACTAATGATGTTGAGGTAAATAATCGAGTTAAAGAGACGGCAGCAATCGATACTGACATGGATGAAATTAAAAAAACATTTGAAGATATCAATCCGGATTCATTTGATATATTTGCTTCGGATGTACCGGCCGACCGAGAACGAACTGCTAATCGACAAAATACGGATTTTAGTGATAAAACGAAAACACCGAAATTTGAGGAACATAATCAAAATACAACACCGCTATATGATGAACCACAAGATGATGTGGACTCATTTACACGGAATAGAACAAATATCAGCAGTAAAAGTTTATCGTTTTGTGAACCAGATCCAGAACCAGAACCAGATATACCTGGCGTTGATCCAGAGACTGTTGAGTGATCAACGATATAAGCGCAATTTTAAAGCATATTATGATCAAGGAATATGGCTGTGATATTAATTAAAAAAAAATTTTTTTTACATTTTATGGTTAGAAAAAAAAACATTATGCGTTATGCAATGCAATATTAAATATATAGTGTTTTGTTATTATATTGTAAATAATGATTGCCTGCATAATTTTACAAATACATTTGATTAGTTAAAAAAAAAATCAATCAAGATATTTAAAAGAAAAAAAAAGAATCATGGACCTTAATATAATATATACACCCAGAAAAAAGTACAGAACTCAAACAATAATTTTGTTAATAAATTTTATAATTTTCATTCAATCTTTTTTCTTATTAGCAGTTTTGTAGCATAATGTTATTTTCGGTTTCACAATACAATTAGTGATTTAAAGTAGCTATACATAATATCGAAATATATATTTAATAAAAGCATTTTTATTAATGGTGAAATTGCATCTCGAAGGTAGGTGAAAATAAATGAAATAAAGGAAATTGAATCCGCCTGCGCATCAATGGATCTACACACAAGTTTTTTCGTGATGGAAACACGCGCTTGCACTCGAATTGAGTGACTCGTGCAAGGTACAGTGCTTATTTTTTTTTTAAAATAATTAATATCATAGAAAAACCATATACCTTGATCTTCATTTGCTGTGATTGTGCTAAAACTATTTAT